>CM075860.1:19309688-19327821 GCA_037975125.1 Latrodectus hesperus
TGAGAAATTTCCAATATGTATACAAAAACGAATGGTATCATTTAGTTGTGAATCACATTCTAAAACTAATGATAGTATTCATTTTATTATAAAAAAAATATATTTTAGGAGGAAAATGTCTCTATTCATTTGCATCTCTGTGACGGGACTTGGAACGCACAAGCATGAAATTCAAAATTCCTTCATATCTTAAGAAATCCCTTGTCTATCGGGAAATGGTTGTTTGGATTTAGTAATAAATAACAGTTTGCTGCTAGAAACATCATTTAATTAATTCCGAAAAATATATATTTTGAGGAAAACCCCATTTCAGTTACCGTTCGATGTGAACAGCTGATTATATTACAAATATCTGTATATCTTAAATTTTGCCCATTGTATATCAAAATGATTGGTTGTATTCTCCAAAACATTCAATTCTAAAGCATGACCAGCTTCTTTTATTGCAAATAATATTTTTTTGAAAACAATGTGTTTTTATAGAGTGAACCAAAGCTACACAAGTGATTTCTGATTTTCGTTAACATAAATTTCAAAATTCCCCACAATATATTGAGAAACTCCCAGACTATACTAAAACAAATGGGATTATTTAGCGCTAAATCACATTCTAAAACTAATGATGGTATTCATTTTATTAATAAAATTTTTGTTCATACTGTGTTCCTTTTGACAAGAAATTCAAAATTCATCGATATCTTAAGAAATTCTTTTTCTATAAGGAAACGTTTGAGTGAATTTAGTAATGAATAAAATTATAAGCTTAAAGATTGCATTTACTTTGTTTTAAAAAAGTAAATTACTTTAATAAATGCCATCCATATAATTTCTCAATCGGTCATCTTATGCGTTGACGGAGTACGTTTGAGCAAAACAGGAACTGAATCTCCCTTAAAAAACTTAATTAAGCATTCGCATACAGTTTTGTAAAGAGCCTTATCATATATAATTGAATATTATACGAATACATTTACAGAGTTCCCATAGAAAATTTTTTTCTCATAAGCCGTTCAAAATTTGCTTAATATCAGACATATGGATCAATGAATTTCAAACATTTCTGTATGTCTTGAGAAATATTTTGTAGATATTTAAACCATTTCCAGCATTTGTAATAAAATGAACTTTTATACTTATTCAAAGTATTAGTTTTAGAAGGAAAAATTAATTTTAGAAGAAAAGTGTCTTTTCGTATATTTCACCTACTGACACAAGGGACTTGTGGTTCACGTGAACATTCATTTCAACATTTCCCAATATCTTGAGAAATTTCCAATATGTATCCAAAAACGAATGGTATCATTTAGTAGTGAATCACATTGTAAAACGAATAATGTTATTCATTTTATTATAAAAAATATATTTTTGGAAAAAAATGTCTTTTCATTTTGCTCTTTGTGACAGGACTTGGAACGCGCAAGCATGAAATTCTTTCTCGAGGAATTCATCTTTTGTTAGAAAATTTGCGAAATCACTATTTGAATTCACGTGTCTTTGTACAAACAATTCCTCATTCAAAAATTTACGCATAAAAACTGAGACTTAATATCGATTTCTTTTGTTTTCACAGATTCTTGATTATTTTTTGAGAAAAATATTTCTGCTTCATTATCACAAAAACTGTATTATCTTATCACATTGATAAAAATTTAACTCATTTATAACTCCTGAAAACTAAATTATATATTTAACACTTTCAGTAAGAGCAATAAATTCTGATTCCATAGTACTCAATGCAACACATTCTATCTTATTAGATTCAACATAAAAGGAATGATTTTCATATAAAAGGAATATCTTCAAATTTTTCTTATTCAGTAGATGAATGTCGATTATTTAATTACAACTCCACATAGCAATGGAGAAACTTGTTAAATTACGATTTCGAATATTAAATAAATTAATTCGCTAAAGTGAAGAGACATATATCTGTACCGAGGGTAAAATGCGCCAAGCAGGCGATAAAGTGGTGCGATAAGTTTGCCAAACTGGTTTAACGGTTCGGATTACGTATTGTATGACGTGTTGTGATGCATGGTTTTTAGTTTGAAACACATGATTTAGAATATCAACAACTATAAACCAGTGTTTGTAATAGAAGCCGTAATTGAATTGTGATAGAAAATGCTCCTCACCTACTTGCAAGGATTGATAGACAACCACTTGGTGTTCTGTACAGATATTTTTTCATTTCCTCTTCCTTAATTTTTTCAGGAAAGCTTGAATTAAGATTAAAAGGTAAGTTTACAAAATTTTTAGGTTATATAGCAAACTTTATAATCCCCCTTTCAATATAAGTGTGAAGAAAAATTGAAGTACTGATTCTCTCGAAATTAACTTCTTGTAGAAATTTAACAGGACTGAACTCTGCCATTTCTAACTTTTCATATTGTCTATATTTTCCCTCATAAAATTTTGAGTTTTTCCAAATACAACGATATCATCTACACATATATAATACAAATACACAACATTTATCTTATATTCACAATTACATCATTTCAACATATGGTGCATAAAAAACATTATTTAAAATACAGGGTTAGCAAGAAATAAGTTTCCCACTTCAGAGGGCTGTAGAATACGTTCTATTTGTCCAAATGAGATAAAATTTGAACTACAGATAATTCAAATGATGCGCTTGACATTTATTAAAAAAATAAATAGTACAAAATTTCACCGATAGATGGCGCTGTAATACACATAAAACATTTGATATGCTTTATAAATGTTAAATAATAATAATAAAAAAGTAGCATTACATCTGTTAAACATGCCCCCCTTCATTTTCAACAATGTGCTCTAATCGCAGAACCATATTTCCGACAGCAGACCGGAGTGAGTCTGTCGGAATATCAAGGAGATGGCGCCGAATGCTGTCCTTCAGATCTGGTACAGATGCTGGCCTTTTACGGTAGACATTGTCCTTCAAAAATTCCCACAACCAAAAGTCGCAGGGGGTGATATCCGGCGAACGAGGAGGCCATGCCATAGGGAAATGACGGCTGATAACCCGTGCCTCAGTAATATGCTGTCTTAGCAGTTGCTTTACACGACGATCAATATGAGGAGGTGCGCCATTCTGCATGAAAATGATGTCCTGAAGGCATCCACGCTGCTGAAGTTGTGGGATTACAAAATCCCTCAGCATATCTTGGTACCGTTGTCCTGTGATCGAACAGGTTTTGATTCCATTTGCAGTTATCCCTTCAAAAAATACGGTCCAATCACAAAAGTAGCCGTAAACCCACACCATACTGTCACTTTTTCAGGATGCAAGGGTTTTTCCTGGATAGCGCGAGGGTTTTCCGCTGCCCAAATTCGACAATTGTGGGTGTTGACGTGCCCATTAAGTTGAAAGTGGGCTTCTTCAGTCCACAGAATATTCCATGGCCAAGTGACGTCAACCACCATTCGAGCAAGGAACTGAAGTGCAAAAGTTTTACGAACCTCTGAGTCCCCGTCCTGAAACAACTGCAGAGGATTAATTTTGTAGGGATAAAAATGCAAAATCCACCGTAAGATTTTTCGTACAGGGGAATACGGCATATCCAATACACGGGAAACAACTGGCACACTCACACTAACATCCGGCGACTGACTGCTGTCTTCAACGTCCGCGGTAGCCACATTTTAGACGCTAGAAGACTGGATTGGCTTTCGTCCTCTACCGGGAAGAATTGCAAGTTGTCCAGTTCTTTCAAATTTCTGCATCATCTTGCATAACGCACATGGAGACACTGGACCTCTTCGTATCTGCATCATACGGCGAAATTCTTTTACAGCTGCAACGGAGTTCTGCTGGTTCTGGTAGAACAATTTTACAAGTAGCGCTTTTTCTTGTAAAGGCGGCATGATGTGCAGAGAAGTAACTAATGCTCGTTCAGAATCCGCCTTCTTTTTACCCAAAGATAATGCTAATAGGCTTGCGCTGTAAAGCAAATGACTTTTCATATTTTCAGTATATGCAAATAAGTAATATTAATATTACAGCGCCATCTATCGTCGAAATTTTGTACTATTTTTTTTTAAATAAATGTCAAGCGCATCATTTGAATTATCTGTAGTTCAAATTTTATCTCATTTGGACAAATAGAACGTATTCTACAGCCCTCTGAAGTGGGAAACTTATTTCTTGCTAACCCTGTACATTAACTGTGTAATGTATCAGTATAAATTACATCAATAAAATTAACTGTGTATTGTATCAGTATAAATTACATCAATATCATCTGTGCTCGAGATTTCTGATATCCTGTTTTTGTCTCAAACCAGAACATTTGAAAATAGCAAGGATTTGAAGTTTTTAAAACATTCTTTGCTGTTGCAAAACTAAGATATTGCAGCAGAATAGACAAGCAGCTAAAAACTTTTAACACTTTGCGATGCATTCGAAAAATTACTATGTCTAGATTATTCTAAGTCTTCAACTTTACTGTAAAAATTCTAAAGTGCAAGTTTTTCTTTGTTTTTATCTTTGTTTCTGGAATCATTTTGCTTCATAATTTCACATTTTTTCAAAATGATTGAACAGCCCCGTAAAGGCTTTCTTTTTCTTTCCTAATTTCGGTTCCGTCACAATTCCGCTGTTTACACTTTCAGATTCTTTTCTGTCTGAATAAAACTCTTTATTCCCTACCAACCTTTTTTTTTATCTTGAAATATATGGATCTCCAATCATATCGATTAAATTTCCATAATTTTCCATTAGTTCTATTCTGAAAAAATGATTAATAATTAATAAATTACCTTTAAAGACTTCAATTTGAATAATTTTGATCTTCCTGTCGATACAGCAGTTGAACAAGACTTTCAAATTCAGTTGGCAAATTTCTAATAAACTATAAGCAAATTAGACGTTCAGATATATCACATACAGTATCTTTGACTTGATTCTTATTTACTAAATTTCTTCAAAGAAATATTCCGATTGTTTCTTCTTCGGGATGAAACCTCAAATCAAAGAGAATTTGTCTACCAGCAATGCAAGTCGAGCTCTTGAATTAGGTTCAAAATTTTCTTTCAAAATTTCATATGCATTTTTACTATCTTCAGTTTGAACAATTAGAGTTTGAAATTTCCTTTCTATTCCTTAATACATAGAATCATATACTCTTGCTTTACGCCTTTTATTTTTTATAATGATGCATATGGCACAGCAATTCCAGTTATAAATACCCACGAGCCTTGATCTATTAAAGCTACTTTCATGTCAATCTTCCAAGATTTTTAATTGCAGTCATTGAGCACGGGAAAAGCATAATTTGATAATTATGGATACTCAATCATTTTGCAATTACTTGCTTTCATCAAATTAACATCACACCTTTCAATTTTTAGCTCAAACTTCAGAAATTTTGCATTTAATCTGCCTAACTGGTCTTGAAGGCGTGCAAAATATAAAAACAGAGGAATTAGGTAAATGTATGGAAAAGCGTGCTCTTTTAAAATGAATCTACCACATCTTATGCACAGAAAAAAAAGGTTTATTTTAAAAATGAAAGTGAGATCAAGTACAATATATAACAACCAACTCTACCATTTACCTGCCATCTCCAGAAACATACTAGTAAGTGCTCTCTACATAATTAGGTTTTACATGATTACAGTTAAGTTCAGTGTTTATTATTAAAAAATGTGTGCAGATGATCCTTACACCAGTGCGGCCAAAATTTATTCAGTTCCCAACACCGTTAGAAGAAAATCTGGACTTAGACCAATGTAGAAAGCAGATAAGTAGAAAAAATAATTAGGGTAAAATAAATTGTATCATGTAATCGTTTTTATTTCAATCGTAAACAAAGATTTGTAAGATAAACATAATAAGAATTTCATTTATATGGATTTCTGTGTGTCATATAACCTTAATTTAAGATAAATATTTCTGTAATAAAAAATCAAATAAGATTAGGTACTTTTCCATTTCGCCGGCGCAGGCGATAAAGTCGCCAAAAATGTTACAACTGGCGCTAGAGAGGGAATATCTCCGCTGGTAACCTTTTACTGCTACGTTTCCGAAACATGTGACGGCCTGTTATATCTTTCTAATAAAATTCCAATTTTTGCTAATCATGTTTATCAATTCATCTTAATATTAAATTAAAATTCTAAATAAGCTTACCTTGAGCAGGTTTTTAATTTCTTTATTAACATGGGACATACTTAAACAGGACAAGATGTGGAAAAAGAACAAGACATGGAACAAATAAAATCTACCTCCCTGGGCGCAGAATCTTATTCTGTTTGTAACAAAGATATTCGTGCAGTGCGCCCTCTATAGACATATAGTTGCAACATCCTCCCCCCTCGATGAACTTCAAAAGTTCATCAAAAGTAGAGTCTAAATTAATACTAAATTAATTCACAGATTTTCAAAACAATAAGACCAATACTTAATAATAATCATATAATAATACTATGTTCTAGTGATAATAACATATGCCTTTGTAACAACATAATAATGTAAAAATTAATATATATATTAGCTTTACATATTAATTTCTAAAGTTAATTTCAATATCAAAAATCAAACCTAAATAAAGATACATACATACATACATATACTGCTTACAGTAATTATAAAGCTACTCATTATTTCAGCAGCAATTCTACTACAATTCTGTAAAAGAAAAAGAAAATATAAAGTTAAACAATGTTACTAAATGTATCATAAAGTTCAATTTTCATAAAGTTCGATTGGATACAGCAACTGAATTGGACGTTTCAAATGAGTCCCAGACGGAAGTCTCACTGTACAGGATCGTGTCTTTCCATCTCTGCCAATATGAACGTCTGTGACGATACCACACTTCCACATAAGCTTTGGCACTTTATCCTCGTGAATTAGAACAATTGAGTCCTTCTTTATTAAAATAGGATTTTTCTTTCTCAAGGTGGATTGATGAGCAGACCTTAATTCCAAAAGATAGGATTTCTTCCATCTGTTCCAAAAGGTAGTCACTATTTTTTGTTGATGCTTATATTTTCTGGTGAGGACATCTTTCGTTGAAAGGGGTAGTACGGATTGTCCAGGAAGAGACAATATTCGTCTACCTATCAGGAAGTGAGCAGGCGTGAGAATCACTGACTCATTTTCTTCATCTATATAAGTTAGTGGTCTAGAGTTCAAAATGGCTTCAACTTCTACGACCGTGGTTTCAAGCTCCAAATAATTTAGAGATGTTTTTCCTAAAATTTTCTTGAGGGAGGTCTTCACAGAGCGAACAAGTCTCTCCCAAAATCCTCCCCACCAAGCTGCCTTTTCTACGATGTTTTTCCAAGTTATTCTTCGTTCACTAAAATAATTTCGGCATTCTTCTTTGCTTAAAGTTTCATTTAAAAGATTAAAATCTCTTTTCACTTTAATGAAAGTTTTCGCATTATCTGAATATATTGTTTTACATAGTCCTCGACGGGATGTAAATTTTTTAAATGCTCTCAAGAATGACGGTACTGACATATCAGTTGTCAGCTCTAAATGTATAGCACGTGTTACTGCGCAAGTAAATAGCAAAATATATGATTTCTTCGTTTCTGAATTTTCGAATATGTACAGAGGACCTAAATAATCTAATCCAGTTATTTCGAATGGAAATGCTTTCCTCACACGATCTGGGGGTAAACAAGACATCTCTTCGGTAGTAGGCTTCGCTCTGAATTTCCTACATAAATTGCACTTGAATATTAAAGATTTTACTCTTTGCCTGCCTTTAGGGATGAAAAACCTTTCTCTCATTTCTGATAGTGTCTCTGATAATCCAGCGTGCCCAGTGTTTTCGTGACATCTGCGAATAATTAATTCAGTGAACTCGTCCTTACCAGGCAGCAACAAAGGATGTTTCTGTTCATAACTCAAGTCTGAAAATTGTAATCGCCCACCTATTCTAATCAGTCCATTAATATCAAGAAATGGTTTGTACAAGGCTATTTTTGAAGAAACTGGTAACTTTTGGTTACAATTTAAACATTTTATTTCTGCAGAAAATTCTTTCTCTTGTGTTCTTTTAATCCAGTAAATTTCGGAATCATTCAACTCTTCATCTGTCAGTGGCCCTTCTTTTTTATTCCCTTTATTTCTCAAGTTAAAAATAAATCTTTTGATCCACGCAGTAACTCTAAGTAATTTTGTAAATTTATTAATTTTACATATCTCTAGTAAGTCCTTAGTATTTGAGTCAATACAAATAGCTTGTAAAATTATGCATTTTTTCTTCTTCCTTTCCTCTTCAGCTATCTTCATTTCTGGGTCTGGATATGCTATAGGCCAATGGTTACGTTCCTCAGAAAGCCAATAAGGTCCATTGAACCACGCTCGATTTTCTTTCAACCTTAAAGAATTTTCCCCTCTCGTTAAAACATCAGCAGGATTTTCTTCCCCTGGACAGTAGTTCCATGATGAGGGATCAGTGATGCCTTGAATTTCAGTTATTCGGTTGCAAACAAATGGTTTCCATCTTTTAGCATCGCCTTTCACCCAATGAAGTACTATCGTAGAATCAGTCCAATAAAAGCAGTTATTTACTTCCAAATTAATTTTATGTAAGATATATTTCATTAACCTACAACCTATTACAGCACCCATTAACTCTAAACGCGGAAGAGTCATCTTTTTCAAGGGAACAACTCTAGATTTTGATGAAACAAATGTAGTTTTTATTTCATTATTTTCAATAAACCTAATATAAACGACAGCACCATAAGCTTTAATACTACTATCGCTGAAACAATGCAATTGAATGTCAGATATCCCCTTAATGCTGTTACTTTTAAAGTAATGCCTTTCGATTTGAATTTCCTTTAAATTAATTAAGTCTTCACACCACCTTTTAAATCTTTTTTGAATGTCTGATGGTAATGATTTGTCCCACTCATATCCAGTAATCCAGCATTCCTGAACAAGGATTTTACACGTAACATTAAATGGATTAATAAATCCTATAGGATCGTAGAGTTTACCAATTACTTTCAATATGAATCTCTTTGTAATTTCTTCATCTGGATTCAGTATGGTAACCTCTGATACTGGAATCTTTAATGTATCTTTTCTACTATCCCAATAATATCCTAAGACCTTGCCACAATCTGTTAATTGCGTTAGACTAGGGTTTTCTTCTTCATCTCATTTCTGCTGTAAGGAAACACAGTTTGTTTTCCATTTTCTCATGTTAAAACTAGCCTTTTGCGAAACCCTTTTCATGTCTTGTTCAATTTCTATGGCTTCTTTTTCACTGTCTGCACCACTTATTAAATCATCAACATACATACAATTTTCAATTAAATCACTAACAACTGGATAATTATCTCTGAAACTTTCAGCATGATGCTTAAGTGTAGCTGCTAACAAAAATGGGCGGCAAGTTGCTCCAAAAATAACTCGAGTCATTCTGAGAACTTTATATTCTTTTTCTAATTCCCCGTTTAACCAAAGAAATCGAACTGCATCTCGATCTTCAGGTGAAAGTAAGATCTGCAAAAACGCTTCTTCAATGTCCGCTGTAAACGCAATTCTATGTTGTCGAAAGTTAATTAATATTCCTAATAATTCTGGATTAAGATTTGGTCTAGCATCTAAGCATTCATTTAATGAAAGGGAATTTGTGGCATGAGCAGAGGCATCAAATACCACGCGGAGTTTTGTTGTAACCTTATCTTCTCCAAGTACTCCTTGATGTGGGAGATAAAATGATATTTTCTTGGGATTATCAGAAACTTCTTCTGCTATTCCTCTTTCAAGGTAACCATCGATAATTGTTTGATATCTTTTGAAGAATTCTGGATTTTTCTTAAATTTCTTAGTTAAACTATTTAGTCTGTTAAAAGCTATTTCATAGTTGTCTTTCAACTCCTCAACCTTATCGTTAAAGGGTAGTTTAACTTGATAACGGTTATCTTTTAAACTAATGGATTTTTTAAACTAATTTAAAATTTCGTTTTCCTTATCAGTATTATCACTTTCGTTTTTAATTCCAATTGATTCAATCTCCCAAAATTTACGCAATATCATGTTAGATTTAACATCTAGATTGCTTCCTATTGTATGAACAGTATTGTACTTTCATAACATTAGCAGATTGCTGTGTGATCATCCTATTTGATGTAGCAACTGAACCATTAATCGTCCAGCCGAACATTGTTTGACATGCAACTAAAGTTTCTGACAATCTACGAACTTTATCAGTCACAATTTTCCAGTAATAATCACTGCCTATTAACAGAGAAAGCTGTAAATGCCGTTCATTGAAGCTTTGATCTGCTATTTTTATTCTGTTTTTCTTACACTGTATAATTATATCTTTTGCAGGTGCACTTATATGAGCATTGCTAATATTCGGTGTTTCTAAAGCTTCGATAACTAAATGCTTTCGCATAAAGGGACAATATATTTGTACTCTCACTTTATTTCTTTTTTCTATAACTGGTTCAGTAGAACCAAACGTATAAGTTTTTAACTCTTCTTGTCCTACTATTTTTAAATTTAACTCTTTAGAAACCCGCTCAAGGATAAAAGATCGGCAACTACCATTATCTATCAAACATCGAAATTTCTTATTTCTATTATTTCCTACAATATTTACAGTTGCGGTTTGCAAATAAATATTATCAATTTTGTCCTCTTCTGAAACAGAAGTGACAGCAGTATCCGATTTCACATCAATTTTATTAATATATTCATGTAATAAACTATTATGTTTCCCCTTACAACTATTACACCGCATTTTCCAAAAACAATTATACGCAGTGTGGTTTCTTTTAAAACATAAAAAACATTTCCCCTTCTGTTTTAAGGCGTTTTTCCTCTCGAGAATAGACTTAAGACATTCTTTACTACTATGTTTATTTGGAGTGTCACTCTCGCAAAATTCGCATTCCCCCTCCTTTTTTGCGGTTCCGACATTTAACGCCAGCGCAGTTGCATTTTGTTGTTTGTATTTTTGTGTGGGGTGAAAAGAATTATGACCTTTCGCTGCGAAATACTTCGGGTATCCCTTTGAGTGCGACTGGTCTTTCACTTCATTCGTATCACGAAATAAAATTGTTTTTTCCCTATTTTCGATTTCATTTCTTAAAAATTCTAAAAGTTTTAAGCAATCCCAATCATCATTTTTATTATATATATTGTATTCTAAAACTATATTTTCTGGCAACAATTTTAATAAGATAGGAAATAACAGGCTACCATAATTATTCAATTGTATTCCAGCGGCTTCAAGTGAGCGAACTTGAACATAACATGTATCGCACAGCTGTGTCGCAATTCTTTCCACTGGCCGCATGATTTTACAGGACGCATATTTAACAACACATTTATACGAGTTCTAACAATGATATCTTTTTGCCCATATCTTTTCTTTAGTAACTCTACAGCAGTATAATAATTATTTTCTGTTAAAGTCAAACCCTGAATCGATACCAAAGCTTCACCTTTCAAAAACGATTTTAAGTAGCCAAATTTATCCGTATTTGACAAATTCTTATTTTCATGTATCGATCCCTCAAACTGACTCCAAAATTCTTGCCAATTTTCGTATTTACCATAAAATGGTTCTATAGTTAATTTTGGTAGACTTACATTAATTTCGTTTTTCGATGTTACGGGTACATTAGCTACTCTAATAGTTTCGGTTCCGATTTCAAATAAGTATTTATTTTCGATTTAGTAGAAATTATCTTTTCTCTAATTTCCTGACTTGAAATAATTTCCGATTCTAGCAAATCTAAATCATTGATATAATTTTCAATTTCTAAGTCTAATTCATAAATTAGCTCTGGCTTTTCGCATAATTGCTGTAAAAGTTCATTTAGAGTTGCTTTATCAATAATTTCTAATTCCAGCTGTTCATTAACCTTATTTAATGTTCTTGTTAACAAACCTCTACTTGTTGAGCGTTTTCTTTTCAATTTAACAAGATTCAAAGCAACCGCTGTTTCGTTCGAATCGACCGACATATTTAATTTCAAATATATTGTGCAAACAATGAAATAATTAAATATGTTTTCATGCAAGACAAAAACAAATAATGAAATCAAATACTGCTGTATTCTGTTACTTATTTACATTAAATACAATTTAAAAATCATAATCTAAATTCTAAAGGCTGGTTTCCCGGGTTTCGGCACCATGTTATATTTTTCTAATAAAATTCCAATTTTTGCTAAATAAAATTCCAATTTTTGCTAATCATGTTTATCAATTAATCTTAATAATAAATTCAAATTCTAAATAAGCTTACCTTGAGCAGGTTTTTAATTTCTTTATTAACATGGGACATACTTAACATGGAAAAAGAACAAGACATGGAACAAATAAAATCTACCTCCCTGGGCGCAGAATCTTATTCTGTTTGCAACAAAGATATTCGTGCAGTGTGCCCTCTATAGACATATAGTTGCAACACGGCCTTTTACTGTCAACAGCTTTATTTCGACTTTTTTTTTCCATTTCATAATTTTATGCTATGTTGCTATATATACAAATTTATTAATTTCATAAAATCTCTCTAGAAAATATATCTTAAAAAATAATAATCTTTATATAAAAATCTTAATATATAATAAAAAATAATAATTTTTTATGTAATAAATTCACATAAAAATATTAAAAAAATAATAAGATTTTGAAATGTGCATCACCCGATAAATTGTAATCTAATATAATAAGTAAATAAATTGGGGCTCTGGCACCCATCATTCCACGCATCGCGTGAACATGAGAACAATTAAATAAATAAATTTAAAAAATTTTACATAAACAACATTATTTAAAAAAATTTTATGTGTATACTGTGTGTTGTCGCCAAAAGGCGACTTAATTTTCGCTTGGCGAGATTTGCGTCGGTGAAATGGAAAAGTACCTGAGGTTATTAGACAACAAAATTTTGAAAGCATTAATTTTAAAAAATGCATCCCATTTTAAGACTCCCATAATTCTACTTTTCTTAGCTTCATTAGTGATTATTCTAATTAGGTAGAAACTGAAATTTGACTTGCGCAGTCTAACTGTGCGAAAACACACCAAGCTTTTTATGTTTGATGAACTATTCGTTTGAACCGTTTGCAATCAAAAGTATGATTCTGAATTTTATTAACTAGAGATAAAATGCATACATTTTTGTATGAAGATCAATATTCTGTTAATAATTCTGTTTTTCACGCTCCAGTGCGTATTATTTCGTTCTCTTTCATTTAAAAACGGAAGTAATGATAAGAATTGAATACATTAAAAAATATTTTTTTTTATTTTCAGTAAATTGAGAAGAATAGATTAAAATACTACTTTTATAAATTAAAGCATCTCAAGGATTAATTTTCATAATTTTAAATGTCATTCATCTGAAAATTCATAAATTCAAAAAACCCAACCAAATTTGGATTGATTAAAGAAACCTAAAGTTAAACCGAACTATTACAAAGAGTGAGATTAAAAACTTTTTTAAAATTGAAGTTAGGAGAAGAATCTCTCAAGCCGTTTGAGGATGTTTGCAGTGGAAAACTTTGTCTTTTAAATCTAGAATTGCTTCAGAAATGTTTGCAATGCCTGAGTATCAAGAAAATGTTGCTTCAACATGACATTAGAATATATACAGCACGAGAATAAGGCTGTCAAAAAAATTAGATAATTTAATTGGTAGTTTTTGCGCATCTTACTCACTTTCCGGATCTAGCTCCAACTGATTTTCACATATCTCACGCCCACAAAATTTTTTACAAGGGAAAAAGTTAAATTCTAAGAAAATGCCGCCCAACTTTCAACGTGTCTGATTGCGGATAGGGAGTTCCTGGGTTTGAATCCCGGCTCAGACATGGATGTCCTGTATCTATCATGTCTTTGTCCTTTCTATGTATGAATGGGTTGTGAATGGTTGCCTACCCTATAAGCGGGTACCTATGGCATATGTGTACTGAGGAAGTCGGACTCCACACCAAAATATGATTCAGTTAGAAAAGTGGAGCAGCGCACCCCATAGTGCTGGCACACATCAATAACATCAAAATCAAATGATATTTATTTGTTTTCATTCCTACATAACATGTTTTATCAAAATAATTTGCCTAACGATAAGTCAATTTTATTTCTAATCGTAAAATGATATTAAAAGCAGAATATTTTGTAATTTATGTATTTAGTATGTGTATTATTTCACTTACAAAAACATTTTCGATGATAATAATGAACTTAATGTCAAAAAGCGTTGTTGAAAGCGACGATTAGATGTTCGTTTTGCGAACTCCCAAGAATTTGTTAAATATACAGTTCAGACATTAATGTATCTACCTGTTAAAAGCCATAATAACCATCCTTCGCAGAGCGGACTGCTAAGAAACGTACAAAAAGAGAGTCCATTAAGTTCCTGAAGGTGTTCATAGGGATGTTGAACCATACCGACTCCATTGCTGTGGCGAACTGTCATAGATTACGCGGATGAGAATCCAAGCCGTAACAAACCCTATTGATTTTACTTCACAGATTCTCGATTGGGCTTAAGTCAAGTGATTTTGTTGGCAATGATAGAAAGGCAAACTCATCCTGGTGCTCTTCGAACCACGCACGTATACTGCCAGCAGTATAACATCTCACATTATCCTTCAGGTAACTGAATTCTGAGGAAAAGCAATCCACATATAAGGGTGGACCTAGTCTACAAGGACCCATGTGTTCTTGTATTGATACATCATGCCTTTCACAATGGTCAGTACACCATAGAATGCAAGGAAAACATGTCCCAGACCATGACGTTCACTCCGCAAGCCTGGATCGTTCTGGCAATGATCGGTGTTTTCTTTCAGAGGTTTTACCTCTTATACGCAAAAATCCACCTATCTGATGAAACATAAAACGTGATTCATTGGAAAACGCTACCTGTCGCCATTCAGTGGACGTCTAATTGCGATACTCACGTGCAAATTCCAGCCTTCGTCATCAATGAACATCAGCTAGTATAGGCGCATGAACCAGAATTCTGTTACGTAAGTCCAGAAGCAGAAACGTTTACTGAACAGTAGTTTGGGAGACACTGTTAATAGCCCCTTGGATCATCTGGGCTGTCAGTTGCTCAATGGTGACATGTCTATTCGCCCAAACGCATTTCCACAGCCATCGTTCACTTCTGTCATCTATGGCCCAAAGTCACTATATTTGCATGTCACTGATTTTGAACCACCCCATTTTGCCTTGCACAGTATACTTTTAACACGCAGCGCAAACAATTCACAAAGTTGACTGTTTCAAAAATACTTCCAACCTTGGTTCAAAAGCTTTTGATCATGTTCATTTGGACGACGAATAAATCACTTCGTTTCTGTATTACACCAACGATTATAATGTTTTCCAAAGCTCTCACACCCCCTATATGTATGCTCAATTGCACTAAGCTGCCACCTGCCTTCTGTAAAATGTGTCATTAAAGTTCATTAGGTTTCATGCTGCCTGCCGCCATTATTTCTGAGCAAATGCTACACACCAGGCATTTCCTCATCACTTACTTTAGTAATAGTAAACCTAAAACTTAAGTATTATTGAGAATATTTTCTTGATTTTTATTTTTGAAACTACTTTCGTTTGAATACCTGTTAATGCTTAACTATTGTCTAATTCTCCCTAACGTCTGCTTAAAGTTTTTTCCATGATTCTCAATAAATCTACTTTTTTGAATATTTAATACGGTAAATTGCACAATTAATACGAAAATATGCAATACACACAATGACGAGAGATTCTATAGAAGTAGAAGGATCGGCACCAATGAGACTGGTTGGAATTGAAACTGCTGTTACCTGGGGCCTGAGCAGCTACCAGGCGCGTCGGCAGGTGGTGGATCGCCGAACGTCCTGTAGGAATGACAGGATAGACTTGAATCAGAGGCCGCGAACCAGCTCCCGTAAACCCTGGTGTTATGCAACCCGTGCCTAGGGCTATTTGGCACAGCGGTAATGGTGTCTTTACGGAGCCTCTAGTTGCCTGGTGAACTTCTAGAGCTGTTTGGCCTTGCCCAGTAACTCAGGCAATGCTGGGTGGACTGTTATATTACCTGAGCTTATTAATTGTTATCTTATGGCTGAAAAGACACAAGAAATAACTAACCATTCTGCATCTGCAGGTGAAGCCTCTGAAGTAGACCTTACTGAAAAAGACAAGGGAACTCAGAGGCAATCTAGTGCAGGGGCAGCAATGAATCCTTCACAGGAGGTAGAAATGACCTCCAAACTATCTTCTTCTGGTGAAAGTCAGGAAGCTATCGATAGCATGACTGACTCTCTGACCAGAATCAAGCTTAAAAAGAGATGAAGCTTGGCTCAACACTCCTGGTCAAACCCATGCTAAAAATATGATCTGTGGATCATCAGCAAGGATTGCCTCTGAAATTCTAAGATGCTGTAGCCAGAAGATACGTTTAATCGTAGGCTTCATAACTGGACACTACTATTTCATAAAATGGGTAAAATTAATTTTATAAATTATATAATAATAATAATTTATAAAATTTCATAAATTATTTCATAAAACTATTTCATAAAAATACCTCCATAAAATGGGACTGTTTCAGCAAGACCCTATCTGCAGGAAATGTCATACGCAAGAGGAAACGGCCAAGCATATCATTTACGAATGCGAGGCTCTTGCCCTCCCTAGAATAACTTATTTAGGCATCATCCACATTTGAGAGTTACACCTAGACTCCATTAAAGGGTTATCGGACTTTATTAATAAAGTGGGTAACCCGAGCAACTGGAACTAAGAAACATTGGGTTTGGAGGTAATAGTACAAAATGCTGATAAAAGCAGAGGTGCCCAATGACATACAAACCCAACTCTAAGAAGAAGAACTGCTGTTATCGAACCTCCTCTTTCTCCCTATGAAAAATATTTGCATATTAGTGACATATTGCGCATATTAGTGACAACATCTTGTCAACATTCCAGAATGATTGAAAGAAATCAGAACTTTTCGCGAAACAGCAAGTATGTTGGACGTGGTGGACGCAAGAGGAGTAAAAATGCACCGGATTCTTGTTCTATTCATGCACAGGACTGATGTCATCATATGTCAATAAATTCCTTTGTTCTTGATGACTATAAGGTTTAAAATCATATTCGTATAGTTATATCCCCAAAATAATAAAATATATTATCATTCTATACATCTTACTGCATGGGGGAGGGCGCGGTGAATTTCTGATTGCGATTTAAAATTTTACGATTAAAAATTGGGAGCAAATACTGAAAAGCTGAGAAACGCTGATATAACCCCATGTTGTATACCTGGATCCCGTTAATAATCCCTGCTGTAGACATTAGTGATGTGGTGTCATTATATGCTCCGAGTAATTTCATTTTTTATTAGTAACTCCTTAAGGTGTTCCTTACATTGTGGGAAAGAAACACCATTGTATTGCATGCACTGTAATTATTGTAGTGCTTCATTTACAGTCACAGGTGTGTTATTTCTGCCGTTTCCAAGCGTCCTGCGCTTTATTACTTGTATTTACCACCTATGATTTTTGTTAAATTGATTCTAAATGTCACAATTGTTTTATGATTGTATTAAATATGCCTATAATATACAAAAAAAGTTATGTAAGATGTTCAAATAAGATAAAGTAAGAAAATATTAATTTTTTCAATAAACAGAACTTTTAACCCTTTTTCATTTTTAGTGTAATAATTTTAGTTAGTGCATAATGAAGTGTTAATTATCTTTGTTTCTGTCAGTGTCCAGTCTAAGTCTTAGATTTTCAGAACAAGGGACAAAATTAATGGTACCAATACGCATGTCATCGTGATCCCGAAAGTGGGCGGGTCTTTGTCATATAAGAGGAGGGACCAAGCACTAGGTTGATCTCTCTTGTAATTTATTTCTTCAAATTACATGAAAAATCGTATTAATAAATAGCAGTTTTTGTTCCTTTATTTTAAACTCGTGGTTTTAAGGAAAGAGTATTTCAAAAATTAAATAAAATTCCTCATTCCAGCATGGGGCCAAAATGTTGTAATGACTATAATAATGGTTTTTAAAGTTTATGACACATAAAAAATTATTTATAATTTTATGGCACAAAAATATTCAAGAAATTACCACTATGAATATATACGAGAATTGATACCTTTATGTTTTGCTTGATGAATTGTCATACTGAA
>CM075860.1:19328321-19465821 GCA_037975125.1 Latrodectus hesperus
ATATATATAATTCTTAGTTTTAACATTATATTTCACAAAAAATATGTTTATTAATTAATACTTCTTTATTTCTTTAATAAGAACTATTTTAATTTTATCTTAAATCACTACTTCTTTTATTAGAGTGAGAGCGATAACATTTTAATTCCAAATTATAATACAAATTCTAAATTCAGTGTGATAGTATATTTTTATTTACAGTTTTTATTTTCTTTTGCTGCTTCGTTCTACTGGAAAAAGTAATCTAAGAAGGAACTAAATGATGGAAATTTATTGGAAAGTTTGTGACGGAAAGATTGCAGTAGCACTCATAGCAACTCTTACACACCAATCCAGTAACCGATTTTGATTTTTCTTGCTTTTTTCCTTTAACAATACAAAACAAAATAAAGACTAAGAATTCTTTGAAACACTGCTTACTATTAGAAAGTTTTCAACAGTATTTTAGTGTTATATTTAAAATTTACATTACATAAAGATGCTATTGATAATTTAAATAATGCCTTTTTGCAAAGAGCTCATATTCAAATGTATGTATTTTTATATATTAAACATAGATTTCATGATTTACCTTTCAGATCACAGAAAATGTGCAAAAGTAAAAACTTAATACATATGCGCTTACAATTGTCAATATATTTTGGGGCCTATTAATATAATGTTAAAATTGTTATTAATACAAATACTGCATGTATATACATCATTACATTGTGTTCTGTAAATGTAATAAAAAGAGTTCGCTTTTTTTGCTTTTAAATCTTCTTAATACATACTTGAAGTTCAAGTGAAATATAGGAAACAGTGAAGATCGGATATAATTTATAAGTTTGTGTATTCTGTATCGTTTTATAATTTTTTATATACCACTCATCATTGACAGCTTAATATCATATCATTGATGAATATAAAATGAAAAATATATGATAGTTAAATTTTCATTTTTATGATATATCTTACACCAAATCATTTTTTAAGGATTTATTTTCAACAGTTTTCATCTCTATGTTCACGTATAGAATCATTCCTCATATAGTAATTATATAGTAAGATATTTCCTCATAAAGTAAGAAAAGGGAAAAATAAAATTTATTCTAAATTTTTAATAAAATTAATATTTATTTCCTTCAGCTAAATAACAAAGATATGAATTTGTTTCGTATTTTTCAGGATAATAATCACAAAAAAATTTAAACAAAATCAAAAGTATTTAGTTTTTCGTATAAAAACAAACACTATTTTTTGGCTTATTTAACTAAATTGCATCATTATACTAATAAATAAAAATGTAATATTACATATAATGTGGTTTTACAACATAGTTTAATATAAATATTTCAACATATACACATTTTATTAAACCTAGTAAAGAAAATATGTTATAAGGCAAATTTAGGTGTGAATTATATTTCATTTAAGTTATGCAATCTTTTATATAGAACAGAATTTTTTTCTAGAAAAAATATATTTTAATATCTTTCAATGTACTATTTGTTGTATATAGTACATTTACATTTCAAATGGAATAAAATATGGTTAAAATGTTTTTATTAAATTTATAGTTGATAAAGCTAAAGATAGATATATAATCTTCAGAAACATTTTCCTATTTGATTAAAAGAAGAAAAGTTACTTTAGTCTAATGAAAAAGTGCTTGACTAAATAATATTGAATACAAAAATTTATAAGGCTTTGAAGACAAATTGATGCAGATGCAAGAAAAGTTATCTCAGTCTAAGTAAGAGTTGACTTGTTCGTGACAAAATAATATTGAATACAGAAATTTCTAAGGCTTTGAAGACAAATTGATAACAATTTGTCTTCAAATTAATTTAATCAATCTAATAATCAATTTAGTAACCTGCACTTTTTATGGACAGCGCTAAGGAAGAAAAAAGGCAGGTTTATTACTGCTTTGTTTGTCATTTGGAAATTCCTGAAAACATATTCATCTTATATATTTTCAATTTTATTTTGTTAAATAGTATTGCTCATTTTTACAGTAGATTTCACTAAAAATCAAAAATTATTAATCATAGTATCAAAAACTGAAATAGGATATTAAATTATTCAAACGAGGAATTAGAGGGAAGTGTCATTATTTTATAAGAATTTGTAAGGAATTTAATCTGATATTTAAAAGAATATGTTGTGATTATTTTTAAATTACTAAATTAAAACAGTAATTAATCATTGACATCTTGCATTTCAATTTTATCTATGCATCTAATTTCTTATGCATGATTTGCTGTAATATTAAAGGGCAACAGACTACTAGTTTTTCACATTAAAATGCTAACAATCATAATACTATATTTTTATATCAAACAATTTATATTATTCAATTGTATTAATATTTAAGTAAGAGATGCATAAATTGAAGTTTATGAAAAGAATTTAAATCTCGAGATTTCACCAACTGAGAAAGTTTTATATTGTTTAATTTTCTCTGGTGTAAAGCAATAGAGAAAATTCCTCCTCCAGCTATGTATGAAAATCCGAAGAACATCATTTTCTTTTGGTGAACTGTAAATTTTGTGTTTTAAGGAAGAATCTTTCCTAATTTATATATTACTTTGATACAGTTACGTTGATTGGCTTATATTTGATGACTTTAAAATGTTTTTACAAGAATTACTGTTACCACTGCTTTCACTGAGGTGTTACCATAAGTATTAACATTTATTTATGTGTTGAAAAGGAGTAAACGTAGGGAAAAAATGATTTCAAGTATACACTTCAATAAGTATCCAAAAAAGCAAAATGTTACTATCAATCTCTTTTATTGCATAAAAGCGGGAAACAAATCAAGAATATAAAACTACACCTAACGTAATCACACTTTTCATAACAAATTATTTACAAAAATTATATAAGCATTTTTGAAATTATATTAAAAGTTTCCGATCAAAAAGAAATTATTCAAGTAAAAGTGACAAGAGTCAAATATGATTCCAATCAAAGTAAAGTGGAGTCACTGCAATTCAATATTCAGTACAGGTCATTAAAATTGTTACTTTAAAAGTTAAACAAACTACTGTATCATATTTATCTTATGATAAAAAATAATGAGAAATTCTTAACTATTTTTGTAAGTAATTTATTCTACAAATTCTATAAACCAGAGTTCATCTGTAACTAAATATCAATAAGGAACTAGCAATAACCAGAATAAGCTACAACAAATCAAAATATTTGATTCCGGGCAAGGATGAAAAAAATATTAAATGATGCATAATTTTCATGCTAAAGTTTCCAATTAGCTGTGACAGACATACCACGAGCCAATTAACTCACGTTTTAACTTATATTGAGAATCTCTCATTAATTTACAGATCTGACGGGCACTGGTCAGAGCAAAATTATTTTGTTTTGTTATGCAAGGATAACAAAAAAAAATGAATCCAATCAACATTTAAAAATAGTTTCAGGGAAACTTCTATTATAAGATGAAGTTAAAACCCTTGTAATATTAGAAATATAATAGAATAGAGGACATATTATAAGCAATAGTGAAAAGCAGGGAGGCTATGCATTGTAACTGGTAACCTAATCCTGGTTGCTGGGGTTTTCTTTCTTTCTGACAGAATCCAGTGAAGAAGGAAAGAAATGAAACAATTAGGTTTTTATCGTCTCATATTACATTCCCATTAGAAATTTGAAGATTTCACATACTAAATCTTTAAATTGTTTTGATATACAAAAACATACTTACATTCTCTCACATCAGGCACACAGTGAATGTGAATGATCTTTTTTTACCGAAATAATCTAATCTCATATCCATTGTAAATTTCAGAACATGAGAGTTCCCTCTTTCATTAACCTTTTAAAGTTATTAATTTGAAATAAATATAAATATATTAGGTGTTATGCAATTTATGCTCTTTCAATGAATAAGAATTATCTGGAATCCTGGAAATGATTCAAGGACAGTGAATGCTATTTTGTAATTTTTTTAGTTTATTTACTTGAAATAACTGCTACTTGAATACATTGTAATTATACTTTTGTAGGAAAAATAAAGAACTGATTAGAGACAATTATAATTTTCCTTAATAAATATGAAAAAATATTTCGTAATTGTTATAAAAATTTATGAACACAATATTTTCAGATCAATTGAGATCATATTTTTAATCATTATTGTTGCTGACGCCTAAAAGAACAACTTTCAAGGCTTTGTAACTGAAACTGTAGCAATTGATTTATTGATCTAATTTCTTTTTACAACAGGTTTAATTCTTCATTAATATATAACATTCTTAAAGTGCTTACTGTATTTAAATTTAAGTGTTTGTTCTGGCTGAAGTTTTACTGAAGTATTTTCGTTCTTCAGTATAGAATAAAAAAGTACTTAGCTCAATTTTCTATTACATAGTCGTACAATTTATGATAAATGAACGTCACTACTACGGTAGTGTAATTAATGTCATATCCTAAGAATTTACGACAAAATTAAGAGATATCCAGACAATTGTTCAGTTTTCAGAAGTGAACTGATTGCCATTGATTTTGGTGTCCAATTGATTCTATCCTCCAGCAGGTCGTCCATCGTTTGGTTCTTGTCTGACAGCCGAAGCTTATTCCTCAACTTCTAATTGACGTAAAGTGCACATTAGTATAGTAAAGGCAAATATTAACAAAGTATAACATCTGTCATCCTTTCATGAGGAGAACATACTATGGTTACCTTAATACATTGGTATGCATAGTAATGAGACAACAGATATTTTGTCTAAAGAGTGTACTGGTGACCAGTTAGATATACATGAGTCATTGGTTCATTTTGAGCTGTTCTTAATAGATTAAAAATTTGTTAATGCTTCTCGTACCAACCAACCTGTTCACTAATGGTACAAGAGAAAGTTGCCTAGTATCGAGTTATCAATCAAGTGTTGTAGGAGGGACAAGACGGCCATTATAAGCTTATCAATGGACACTTGAGATGTAAGTCGTATACGTATGGAAAAATGTTTTTCCCGGTATGTTTGAAGGGTGCTGACCATCAAGTCATGCCTGATCATAGTTTAAATTGTCTGGGGTTTTCCAGAATTTATCTTTTCACAAGCCCAATGTTACTGTTAGATTTTCTTAGAGTGACAAATTTAATACATCCTACTTAGCGTTGCTAAACACCAGAAATACGCAACAATAACAACAAAAATGAAATTTTTATTTATTTAAATTTGATAATTTTAATTATATATATATATATATATATATATATATATATATATATATATATATATATATATATATATATATATATATATATATATATATATATATATATATATATATATATATATATATATATATATATATATATATATATATATATATATATATATATATATATATATATATATATATATATATATATATATATATATATATATATATATATATATATATATATATATATTTGTGTACATTATATTTGACTTTCATATGAATCATATGAATCCTAGAAATGAATTGTTAAAGATACTAATCTATTCGATTACAATACACACAATACTGGATTCTAAAATAATTTTCCTAAATAATATAATATGATTTCAGCTTATTTATTTCCGAATTCTTTTTCATCACTTTAAAATAAAAGCAAAAAGTAAATAAATTGAAATCAACAAGAAATTTTATATGAAATTAATATTTTTAAATACTGTTTTAATTAACTAAATATTTAGCTTATTGTTACAGAGTTAACAAGTCGGAAAAAAAAGGTTTTCAAAAATCATCTTTAAACTGAAACAGTTAATTTTTTTAAACTTCCGTGAAGTATAACTATTCTTTCTTTTATAAATTATGTCTATATAATTTTAATTAATTTGCTTTTATCCAAAAATTCCTCTTGCAATAATAAACTGAAAAGAAATTCTTATTACATTCGCAATGTTCCTATTTTTCTATTTTTTTATTATTTAAAAAAATATTGTCTTAAGAATTATGAATGATTGCAGTTTACAGTGAATAATCTATAAACTGCAAAATCAGAATTAAATTGTGCTCTTATGAGAATCAAATTTATGAAAATCCCTTTTCCTGATCAAAAAAGCGAAAAAAGCATTTCGAGTATTTAAACTATGAGATTCCATTTCTTTAGATGTAAAAAGTGGTTTAGTTTTCAATTTATATTATAATCCCTTTTCTCAATCTTTCCAAACAAATCATTTTGTATTTTAAATTTTCAATTTACATTGGAAAAGGAAAAACTATTTTTCTTTTATTTTCTTACATTTTATTTCTGTCCACAAGGAATAGATTTAAGATGGTATAAGTTACGCAGAAAGTCTTAATATTTTAATGCATATGGTTTTAAGAGAAATCAGTGAAAAAAAATAAGATTAAAAGATTGAAACTATTTTCTTTTTTATTTTGGATATTGATTTTTATTTCATTTTATATATTTTAATGCTTACTGATAGATTTTTCATAGAAATTATTATGCTTATTTAATTTTAGATTCTGTTGCATATAGAGATTCTTTTGTATATGTATATAAATCTATCAAATATTACTATTCTTGCGAGATTAATATTTTTAAATTTTTATGTAATTAATTTTAAAAGCTAACATTTCATTTATGTAATCCATTCAGTCTGTATTTAACTCAAAATACCAAGAATTACGTAAATTTAAATTGCTTATATTGTAGCTGACATAGAAATATTATAATAAATAAAAATTAAGAAACTTATTATAAAAATTATACATAATAGTAGTCAAAAATAATTATATTGAAAATAAAGTGAAATATTATTAATCACAGGCATTTTCATTTGATAGACTGTAAAAAATATGACGCTCTGATATCAATATTATTAAATGTACAATATTATCTGCGAAAAATAATATTAATATATTTTATAATACTGTTGAGGAAACTTGTATGCATTATATCACTCCAATTGTGATAAAAAACTGTATAAACAATGGATTTCTCTAAACAAACCTACTATGATAAAAGCAGAAACAAATCCATCCACCAGAAAAATTATGTCCAAATTTTTGGAAACTCAAAATCCATTTAATCATCATAGATTATCTGGAAAAAAGAAAATCGCAAAAAATATCGCAGGATATATTATACTGATTTATTAGATCACCTTAAGAAAACTGAAGGAAAAGCAAGTCTATTTATTCACAAAAAAAAGATTTCTTATCACAATAATGTGCCAGCTTAATCATCTGCAATAGCTGCTGCTCAATGAGCTGAATTATACAAACAATTTCTCTGCCATCCACCAACTCTTCTGACTTAGCCTTAATGTGTTTTGTTTTCCCACATATAAAAAGAAACAGGTTGGTAAATTTTTTTCACAGCACATGAAACCCTTTATAATTTGATTCCGATATAAGATCGGTCTCGAGCATAATACCCGTGGCTTTTTGGAGGTATCTAAGTACTTACTCAGGAGTATTACTGTCAATACAATTATCATTGTTCCACATGCTCCAAAAACCAAATAACATAAATTATCTTTGAAAAAGGCATGCAGACTATCAATGTAATGTTGGAAAATAACATTGTCCATGCATATACTGGTGGCTCCGCCGACTACACAATTAAAAAAGACGGAGCAAGTGTACTCTTTGTATTACCCAACGATATAACTACGAACCCTTCATAGAGCATTATATCAATCCCGACAAATTTCACCAGTGAACTTAGAGCAATGAATCACGCATTTCATGAATACATCTCACCCAGCAATACTGACTAAACCAACAGGCTAATCATCTTTTGTGACTCCAGATGTGCCTTAGAGACATCAAACAGCGGTCAATGAAGGCTAACTCATGATATTATACATCAAGTGAAAGAAATTGAAAAATTAAATAGGATGTGTGTTCTGCAGTGGATGCCCACTCTGGAAATAAAGAGGCACATCAACTGGCCAAGGAAGAGAATAACCTCAATGACGGAAATACTTTCAAAGACAGCCTTAAAGATATGAATGCAATTACAGGTACCGTCTAAGATAAAACACCATTAAAAGGAATCACAAATTGGAGAAATAAATGAAAAGAAAGACCTTACTAAAACTAACACTCGCCTTAGAATCGATCACTATCGAGCTATGAAGATCCAGCCAGATGCCAACAGAACCTACGCGTCTCTGCATTAATTGTGATAATATTTCACTCAAGACACATTTTTGACTGCCTTGTCATTTTAAGATCTCTGGCTCAACTCGGGGAATTCCCCTACTTGACATAGGAAATGGTCTATACTCGGAAAATATCAAGGAGATAGACAGCTGAGTTTCTTACATTTTTGGTCATATTTAGTTTTCCCCATGGCTATGACACCAAACAACCAACCATAGAGTGCAACAAGAGAATTAATAAATGCTGTTGAATTATTTTAACAAAATTCATTAAATGTAGTTAATTTTTAACTGCCTTTTCAATAAAAACTGATTTTAATGCAGTTAAGTTTTATTTGCATTAAATTAATGGTAATTTTATCTTTTATTTATTTTTTTAGTAATTTTCAATGAAAGGTGGGTTTTAGATATCTTGAGTGCGGAATATTTCTATCAGAACTGTTCTATTGAAATGTTTCATATATATGAGGTTTAATGTAACAAAAATTACAAGAATGTAAAATTAAGTCTCAAACTCTTATTATAATGTCCATTAGTTAGAAATTATAATAAATATTATATTAAAAGCAATTTGATGATTCTTCATAATGTAGAAGAATATTTTATTTCTTAATATGAAAGTTAAAAAGAAAAGTATGTATACTGGAATGAACCGAATTCATTTCTTCTATGAATAACAGAGATAGATTTCTTAAGATATAACTTTTTTTTCTTAATTAACATTATACGTTTATCATTATTTTCGTATAGTATTCAATAGCTGAATCTACCTTTCTTAAAATAAAGAAATCCTTCTACAAAATATTTTATAAATATGCTTCCCTTTAGTAATGTGCTTAACTTAATAAAAATGATTAGACATTTTATTTTGCATAGAAATTAAATAATTGATTAATTAACATAATTATTATAATAAATTATTATGATAAAATATAAATTTGTGTTTCATACATTGTGAAAAGCTTGTTTGAAGATTCAAAATTAAAGTAGATAATTAAAGACTATATAAAATTTTAGAATTTGGTTATTATACATCACAAATACCGATATTTCTAACGATCTTTTTCCACTTGATTTGGAAATAGTTTTAATAATTAATCCAGTTAGTCAAAAATTTAACCAAGTAATTAGTTTATTAGCAAGAAGCTCGTCTTGAAATTAAAAAATTTTAGGAACAAAAACAATAACTCTGCTTACTGGTTTCTAATTTTGTAATTAAAGAATTTTCTTGAATATACTAAAACTATATTTTAATTCATTTTGCAGCAGCATAATTTCTCAATATATTGCATGGCTTCTATACTTTTTCGTTATCAAAAATAAGTAAAACTTCAATGTTTTAAGTTTTTAATTATTTTTAACATAGAAAATGGTTTACAATTTAAAATATACTTTTTACAATATTTATAGTCTAAAATAAAATAATACTCATAGGTCTTTTTAGAATAAGCTTTTGGTATGATTATGAAAACGTAACGAATAGGCTATTTTTATTTTTTTGCATATAATCAGAGAAATAAACACAAACACAAGTTAAGATTTTTAAGTTTTTACTATAGCAATTTTACGTTCACTTTAAAATTAAAATGTTTTTTTTATTAGTGTAATCTACCCAATATCATTACTTTTTATAATATGTTTCTGTTAATAATTTCAGTTATATATATTTACATGATTAAAAATGCCCACACATCATAAGAAGAATGGATAATTATGATAACAACGTATTTTATCAGCAATCGGAAAGAAACTGAAACTAAAATTTTAGATAACATTTCTGGAATAAAAAAATAGACTGAAAATATGCAGTTTCTGAGCTGCACATCAAGTCATATTAAATTCTATAGATATACTTTAAAAATTAATATGTTAATACATGAAGATTTCAAGAGAACAAGAAATAATATTTTTACATATACAATAATAAAAAAAATTAATAAAAAGTTATTGCAGTTTCCATTTTTTAGAATAGTTTTAAGGAGCATTATTGTCAAATAATACCGAATTTAAAATTATTTTGAAATTAGTGAAATTGTGACAGGGGATAATAAAATACTCAAAAAGTTATTTGAATAAAAATATGATTTTTGGTGAGGAACGATTAAAAAATCTTCTAATCAACTATAAAATATGTATTGCATAGAAAATCGTTTTTAAATTTTTACATATTAAGCACATAATTATATATATCTGTGTAGGCCAATGGATTAAATATTTATATATTTCATAAGATCAAATTCTCTTATTAATTTTTTCAGAAAATTTAAAATTTTATTTCTGTATTAAGAATTGTAATCTATCTTTCAAATAATAAATATTAATATATTATTTTGAGTACCATAATTTGCATAAAATAGATAAAAATGCACATTATTTGTTTCTTATTATTAATTTATAAATCTATTTTTTATTGTTTAAAATTAATTTTCAAATATTATTTTAATATAGCATATTTTAAGCTTACAGAAATTGAAGTAAAACATTGCAGAAATTGGCATGCTTTGTATTTTCAAATTTCATTTTATTTACTTATTTATTTATTTTTTATTGAGATATCAAACTTAAACATTTGCAATAAAGAAAATTATTCGTAAATATTCTCAAAAAAATTTAATTGTGGGAAATGAAGAAAGAAAGTAGTTTATTTTGATTTGTGTGTCACAGAAATTGTGTAGTTACTTACTATAAATTATGCCAGTTAGATTCAAGAGGTAACTCAAAGCATGATAAAAATAATTTCCACAAAGGGGAAATTTAGTAAACATCTGAAATAATTAATATGTGTTAGATTTGATTTCTTATTTTGGTTTTAGTAAATTTATTTATATAATAATTCAGGGAATTCAATTTAGTATCTACTTTGATCTACGAAAACCTAAACCATTACTCATATTCGAATAGAAATTATAGTATTTAGTATTTTTTGTTATGATTTTAGGTGATTCTTTCCTTGAATATCATTACTGGCACAAAAATAAATAATTTACGCAAGTCATTATTTTTATATGAATTTTTACTGATGTTGAAGATCAGCTGTTAAATATAGTTTAACAATTTATATCAAATTATGAGTATGTAAATGATCTATAAACTTTAACGATGAATAGGTATAACTGATGTTGCCCTAAGTCTTGGTTTAAACTTGCATTTCTGGAAAGAAAGACAATAAAAGGGAAAAAATATTTATTTTGCTACAAATTTTGAATAATTATTACTCACCATTAAAATTGTATTACATTAATTCTAAAATTTTTACTGTTAAATACTGTTTATCTCATTATCATATGAGATATTTTGTATGGCATATCCTATAAATTCCATTCAATATCTCAGTGTAAAATACAATTCATAAAAATTAGTAAATACTGTATTAATATTTTTATTATTTTCTATAAACTGCAAAATAATTTATACCAGTTCCATAATTCATAATTTTTTTAATTTTAAGGTTGCAATTCATAGTATTAGTAGTTATAATAGAATATTCTTTCCTATTTCTGCAATATGCAGAAATGCAATTTGAGAAAAATATTATTTTTAAATTGGAAAAACGTCTTGTTTCAAAAAGAATTATAAGATAGTATAGTAAACAAATTAATAGACAATACAAATGAATTTATTCCTGCAAATAGAAATACTTTATCAGGAAAAAATTAAACGCTTTCTGAAAATATTTTTTTTAAAGAATCATGTTATTTTTTACTTTTATATGAAACGAAATTGATGCATTCTCTCTAATACAATTGGAACTGAAAAGGAAGAATAGTGACAAATGATTCCACTTCTTTATCTCGAGGGATCTAGCGCTCCTTTGCATGTTTCACATCGCATAAATCACAAGCAAAAACGCAAAAAATAAATAAATTTCCATAAAATTATTTTCTTTTAAATGAATAAAATCCTTTTAAAAATTAAATTGATTCAAAACAAATAGCTGTTAGAAAATCATAAAATTAATTCTTATTTTTACATAAGATTTAGAATATAATGAAAAAGTGCCTCTGTGTGTGTGAAATTCCTTAACATAAAAAATTGCTTTTAATGACAAAAAGTTATTTTAATAATTTCGTATAAATTTAAACAAGATTATGAGAGAAAAATCATAAATTAATACTAAAAATTTGGAAATGCCTTGTGTGGTTAAAGTATTTTGATATGATGTTTAACTGTATCAAAATGTCACGAAATTCTTAGTTTATTAAATTTCTGCTAATCCCACTCTAATTACCTGTATACACTTATAATTTTTCAGAATGTGTGCTTGTGTATATAATATATAAAAATTTCAAAATTACTTATAATTCATGTGATATCTAGTGAGACGAAAGAGTCAATCAAAATCATTAGTAAGAAGAAAAATGAAAGAAAAGTGTTGATGTTGATTAAATGAAAAACTTTTAATTCAAGTAAACTTTTAGTTGAAATAATGATTAAACTTACTGTGAGTTAAAAAAAAATGTTGAAGATGTCAAAAGTAGAAAATTGCTCACAGAAATTTACAATTTTTATGGTGAAGATGAAGGAAGCAAACCATTACATGTCAATGAAATTTTCATGTTTGCAGTTGCAACTTTGAGTTGAGCACTGCATTTAAATAGTACAATTTGTGCCATTTATATGGATGCATAAATTTTCTGTTCAATTTTCTATTTTGGAGATGAAAAAATCGACTTAGAGTTGTTAAAATTCATTTCAGGTAGATTCGTTGTAAATGGCTGATCTAAACATTAAAATGTTACGATCTTAAACTGCAAATTACCAAAATATTTTAGCAATTTATCTTAAAATATTAATTCGTCATTCCAAAAATAATCATTTTGTTCTCTGTAATCCTTTCAGGTATTATAATTTTTACAATCTTTCATTTTACATGAAGTAGAAAGTTTTTGGTTTGACTTGTCTCAAAAGTCATGCTTTGTGCATGATGACTGTTTTGACCAGAACATATTGCTTAAGGTGAATTCTGCATTACAATCATCCAAAACTGTATTTCTCTGTCTTTTCTTCTGTGATGATGTATAATTGCAGCCCACCTTATAAACGGGTTTGTGGTGGTATGACGCTGGCAACGCTACTCTCTTCCGTGACATGGTTCACATATTTGCCACTGGGTAACGACAAATGAGTAGCAGTTTCTGGCCTTATTGTGGCATAGGGTTCGTCACTTAAGTGCCCGCCTTTGGAAAAAAGATAATCATCCAAAACCATAGTGAGATTTTAAGCCACGAACTGTTGAACTGAAGGCAAAAGTGCTAACTATTCTGCTTCAAGATTTTTGGAGAGGTACACCGTAAAACTAATATGCGATTTTTGAATTTTAATATAATTAACATTTTACTCTTATTTCTTTTACCTTTTCAATGTTCAAACGTTTAATATTTATTTACAATGTAATTGATCACTGAATATTATCATTAATTTTGTTATTTATAAGGTTTCCTTACATTTCCATTGCTAGAAGTGTTAGTTAGATCTGTTATGTCTACTACAATATTTAATGAAGTAGTACAATACAGAGATTCATGCCAAAATACCTTTCACTTTTAATTACCAGTCTTTTTTTGTTAAATGCAATAATACATAAGATAAATAAACATTTTTCTCCTTTTTAAATAATAATTTCTAAAAATTAATTTAACTTTGCTTATAATAAAAATATAAAAACATTCATCAGGCTCCATATTTGCCCTTTCAACATAATTATACTCCTTTATTTTTAATCTCAAGATAGGCATGCTATATAGTGGATATAATTTGTTAGTATATATTTTGAGCTCAAGTGTTAGATATACCAGAATAATAGTAATTTGTATGTTTGAAATAAAATCTTGAAATTTCAAAAGAAATAAAATGTAAATATTTTTTAAGGTTTTATGGACTATTTCTGATGAATTATTTGATAACTGCTAATAAAAAGCTATAGCTCATATGAAAATATTTTAGATATATTTGACGCAATGTTGGATAGAACTTATTACTATTTTTAGGTGTTCATCGGTACAAGGAATTTGTAGAAAGGTCAATTCAGAAACGAGAAGAAATTTATACGAAAATATTTTACCTCCAAACAGGTGTGTTATGGATAAGTCATTTAAATTTTAATTTATATTCTAATATTTGATTAAGAAATTTCAGATTTTTTTGATATACCCAAAAAAGATAAAATGTTTTCAGAAAATGTAAAAGTGACAAACAAAACAAACACACACACACACACACACACACACACACACTACACACACACACACACACACACACACACACACACACACACACACACACACACACACACACACACACACACACACACACACACACACACACACACATATATATATATATATATAATTAGAAGTTCTGCCATTTTGATAATTTATATCTGGATACTTTTTGTAAATTGAAAGAAATGTTATATAATTTTTGTAAAAATGTAATAAACTTAACTTTTGGTTTAAAAAATAAAAAATTATATATTTTATAAGTTTTAATATAATTAACAAATTAATAATCATAGTTAATGTGTTTTCTAACAGATTTGTACTGTTTGTATGAATAAGAAATGTAGTGAATTTCAGCAAAGATTATGTTGTTGAAGTAAGTTATAAATTCCAGAATTAAATACGCGTAAATTATTTAAGATTACGTAAACTTTCAACTAATATTTAACTGTTAAGGGAAGTATTAAAATTAGTTTCTGGTTTGTTTATTTGTACTAATGCAAATTTATTATTGATATTTTCTTTTTTAAAATTGTTTGATATAATTGGTTTTTTTAAAAATAATAAAATGTATAAAACAATAATTAAATAGAATTAATTAATTATTAATAACAGAAAAATTTTAGCTTATAATAATTAATTATTTACTTATTGACATACAAAAAATTATCGCCACTTAATGCTATGAAAAACGTATTTATACATACCAATTCAAATTTACATTTTAAAACTCTTAATTTTGCAATTCCTTATACCAATTTGTATGCTTGAAAATTTAAATTTGTTGATAACCCCTTTAAGTTTGCTAAAAGGAATCTTCTGAATTATTTTTTGTTTTACCCTGAAGGCTATCTACATTTTCCAGTTACTTAGTGGGGAATGATTATAACACAAATATAAAGGAACGCATATACAAATTTCAGCTATTTTCCCAAATCGATGCATTTTTCTTCTAAAGGAAAGAGATTTTCTGAACTAGTTTAGGATTTCGACTTCTTTTTTTCAATACTTAGTTCATGATTACCTTTCCTTTCAAATTTTAGTAAAAATGCAGTTTTAATAGCAAACTTTTATTTGGTGGATACTGTCAAATACTGAAGTTTAAGTTAAATATATTTCTTAAGGAAATAGACATTATAAAATGTTTTGTTTAAAAAAGAACATAATGTTTGCATGACTCTTTTCACAATATCTGAGTACATTTGAATGCAAATACTTAATTTGCTATTGCCTCTTTAAATTGAGTGTCTCTTGAGAAATATTATTAGACATTTACAGCAATAAGTAAACAGAGGATATTTAAAATTTTATTGGCTGTTTAAACAGATATTTGTTTGCATTTTTGTAGGGGTGATTAAATTTATTGTAATATTTTCCATAATTAAATTTGATGTAATATTTTTGTAAGTTTTAATACATCCATAATACAAAAACGCATTGTTTATAAAATTGCAATTTTATTTTCTGAAACATGAGTTATTAGATTCAAAATTTATTAAATAACTATATTTATATCCTTAAAAGATTAATTTATTATTGTTAAGAAATTTTAAAATAAATGTCAAAATAATATATTACTTTAAAAGGAAAGTTGAATTATTTATACTATTTTACAATCCTCGCATTTATAACTAAGAATTAATTAATGCTTTTATTATTCATCATACTTTAGCATTATTTAATTGCAAATGATTTTCAATAATTTTAACAATAACTAATCGAACAGAATTACCTGTCTCAAAAAATGAACGAGATAAGTACGTCTACAACAGGGGTGCACAACCTTTTCGGAATGAGGGGCCAAAATATGAAAAAAGATGAAGTCGAGGGCCAAAGCACCACGTAAATGTTAAAACATGTTATAAACGTAAAAACACTTTTTTGTGGCAATACCCATGTGAATTACAATTATTAATTTACTTATTTTACTCATGCAAATATTATACAATGAAGGAATAAAACACAAACATTATAGATATGCTTAAAATACTTTATTTCTAGAAAAAAACTTGAAATTGAATAACAGGAGAAAACTTTTTGGTAATTATACAAAAAACACAATTTAAATTTTGAAAAAAATTAGTAAAATTTAATGTGATAGCTGTGACTGAATATTTGAAGTTATTGATATTATGTTGGGCTTAAGATTCGTTGTGGCAATACGTAAAACAGAAGAAAGGTTCTCTTCTGCTATTCTATTTCTTATTTTTGATTTGTTTAAATTCATTAAAGAAAAAGTTTGCTCACAAATGAAAGTACTGCCAAAGAAAGTTGCGCATGCAGCTGCATTTTGAACTCCTATACGAACATTCATACTCTCGGGTAGCCATGAAGGGAACAAACTGAAAATCCGCGTTATAAAAAAATGAACTTAATGAACAGATGTAAAATATTTATTCTGATGTAGAATCGTTTTCCTATCAGATTTTTTGTTTTGTTTATTTGAAAGAGTCTCATTTCTTTTAAATTAGTCTTATTTTATTAACATTCACGGGCCAACTTTAAAGGCGACGCGGGCCAATTTTCACCCGCGGGCCATAGGTTGTGCATCCCTGGTCTACAAGTTCAGCTAATCCAATCACAAACACTGTATACTATAGTACTTAAAAATACTATATTTTGAAGAAATACGAATAACAGTAGCATTTGACTTAGGTGCTTTGATGGAAATCATGCTTATTTACGCAAACTTTTTCACGCCTCTGCGTCATCTGCTGATAGTTACATGTTTGTTAACAATTCATTTCTTCTAAATGGAGTATTTACAGATGACTAGAGTTTGTCAATTTTTTCCAGTAAATATCAATATTGAAGCATTTAAATATAAAATTGTTGATCTGGAGAATCCCATTTTCACTGGTTATTAGAAATCAATTCCAAAAATAATATTTAATCAGGACTAAATTAAACAAAATCATGCTTAACTTTCAATATGAAAAAAATCTTGTTGAATATTTTACTTTTATACATTTAATAAGAAATTTGAATTTATTCTTATTTACATTTTCAATAAGAAAAGTCATCTTATAAATTTAAAATATTTCATTTCTTTTTATTCCATTTAACAAATTACAAGAATGTTAAGACGATTAAATAAATATTAAAAATGAAGAATTTAAGACCCAATACAATGTTAAGGCATATTTTAAAGTGATTTTGATTTGATTTATTCATGTACACAATCTTAAAAGAGCGAAAATCACTCGTGTCATAAACTGTCACTTGAAAGGAATCCTTTATCGGAAAAAATGACACTGAATATTAATTAGAAATACATATAATTAAACAGATTTTTATTTCTTAATAATACTTGTCACTCTAATAAAATATTAGTGCATTTTTAATTAATGTTAATTTATTTTTTTATTTAAAAATAGTTTATATAAATTTTTTTTAAATAAAATTATTCTATATTTGACAATTTGAACTCAGAAATATATATGTATATTAATACAAAAGCTGTATCTTAATACAAAATATTTTTTAATTAATTAAAATAAAACTGTAAGATTAATAAACGCAGTGAATTTGTAAGCAGCAAATTTTTATATTTTATATTTATGTTTTTATTTTGCTAGTTTCATATTTAAATAGTTAAAAAGCAACATACATGGCATTTGTGGATAAAATGTTACAAACTTCACGAGGTTAGATTTGTGTATAATTTCTTTTCTGAAAAGATTTTGTCAGCATGATAACTGTACGATTGTTCTACGTTACATTTATAGTGCGTGTTCTATGTAATTATCAGAAATGATACGTTTATATACAGCGTCACGCATTAGCATTCGATCTATACTTATAAAATTAAATTATGAGTTTACATTGTTCATTTAAAACTTTTTTACGACATATTCAACTGAATTACGTCAACTGAAATAAATTTTAAAATAAAATTAACAGTTATTTTGAATTGGAATTGAAATATGAGTATTAATTATTAGCAAATTATTCATAAAATTGTAATTAAATCAACACTACTCTGTTTTTTTTAATTTGAAATTATTTTAATTAGAAAATATTTTTAATTTTAAATAATTTGAAACTTTGTAATATACCTTTAATTATTTTATAAATATGTATGGCTTACTGATTTTGCAATAAACAGAAAACTGTAAAAAGTAAATCAATGCTATATAAAAAAATAGGAAAAACATATTCTCATATGTGTCAAAAATAAAATACTACATAATAAATAATAAAAATGAAATAGGTCGATATTTCCTTTTTTCTGAATTTAAAGTTTCGCATCTTTTTGAATTATCATACAGAAAGAAAAAAGAAAAGCAAAATTTTTAGAGGAATTTACTGGAAGAAAAAACGAAAGGAAAGAAATTGGGCACAATCATGAGGGCCCAGATCTTACTTCACAAATTCCTCATAGCGAAAAAAGATATGCTCTGCAAAAACATTCCTTTTTTCATTGATATATTGCCAATATATTTTTACGATGGTATTTTATAATTTAATATCTTTTACAATGTCACGCTCTTTTATAATATATCCATTTTTCAGAGTAAAATTTATTATTTTTTAAACTAAAATTTTTGTTGATTTTAAAAGTGTAATGCAAAAGTAAAAATAAATTTTAAAAACAAATATGCTGTTTTTATACAATAACCAGCTTGATATTTTCAAAAAATAGTTATTTGGCACTGAAGTTTATAACGTTGCGTTATTTCTGAGTTCATAAATAAAGCTACTTAATGTTGATTTATAATAGTGGATAAACAATAAAAATAACTGTAAATGATTTTTTATAAAAATAAGTAAATAATTTTAAGTTATTTTTTATTATATGCTTTTGTAAATTATTAACTATTTGTAAGTTGGGATAATAAAAGAGAACAACTATAAATGAAATATTTGTTACACATATAACAGCATTAATAAAGAAAAATAATCTCAATAAAAAAGTTGAATATTTTAGTAAATAGTTAGCGTTGGTAACAAATAAAATAAATTTATGCTTGGGTTTTAACAAATTTTCTACTATTCCTATGGTAAATAGAATTTAAAATGTATGCTTTCCTGTAATTAATAATGCTTTTTGTTTTTAAAGTATATATCATTGTGTGTGTGTGAGACAGATGTGTAATACACAAAAAATAATTCTTTTTTACATCAAAAGTGATATTATATATCCAATTACAATTCAGTATACAATTTCTCCTCATAGCGAGAATTTGAATTTAATTTTTTTATTATTTATTATCATATATAATGACAATAAATTTAAATAATTTATTGCTATGATATTTTCTTGATTGCTTTTATATTGATTATTTATCAGAGGATAACGAAATTAAGCAAAAAATAAGTTTTTTGGAAGAGATATTGTAATTACTCTGAAGTAAAAGGGTAAATAATAATTTTTGAATATGATGAAATGTGCTTAAATTATTAATCTATTTGAAAGTGAATTTAAAACTGCATATTTCCCAAGCAAATTAATTTGGAAAGAAATTTAAATATTGTTTCATATTATTTCCTTATATTTAAATTTTTTTACCAACGGCGGGCACTTGGGTGACAAACTTTATGCTCCAACAAGGCCAGAGACTGCTACTCATTTGTCGTTACCCAGCGGGCACCTGCGAACCAAGTCACGGAGGCGAGTGACGTTTCCAGCGCCATACCACCACTAACCCGCTTATAGGGTGGGCCACATACATACATCATCACAGACAGAGAAACAAAGCGATAACAAAGAAAGAAAGTAACATCCATGTCATAACCAGGATTCGAAACCGTGACCCATAGCTCAGGAGCTAGGAACGCTAATCACTCAGCCAATGAAAATGCCCTATATTTAAAATTATATTTTGTATTTTACAGAATTACTCTTAAAATTGTTTAATATTTCGTGAGAAGTAGTGTATATATATATTCGGTAGCACGACAGGCATGTGGGCCAAGACCTACAGTTCCCGTCTCTGTTTTCCTAACCTAGAGTGCGAAGCATACGTTCCGATTAGGTGGTCAACCTAACACAAAACCCCTATATTTAGGTCCCAAGCATGCTTAGTTCTCATTTTATCAATCCATTGAAGGGATAAAGGTCATGGGGATAAAGTCACTGGGCTTCATTCACACACCCACATATATATATGTATATATATATATAGATAGATGGATAAATAGATAGATAGATATAGTTTTTATTTATTTTTGGAAAAAAATCAAACTGAAAAATATTGTGACTTACTCAACAATCTTCAAAATATTTCAATATTTAATTTAGAATAAACCACACATGGAGGTTTTGCGTATTCAAAATTGAATTTGAGAATACCGAAGTCGCTTCATTGAATATAAATTCCTTTATTATTCATCTTTAAATGAAAAACCTTTCTTTTTGTAAAAGAAGCATAAGAATGAAAAAAGAAATGATATTCTATGGATGCTCCAAAATAGTTTGATTTTACATGATATTCTTGTATCAAAGGAACCACATAAAAACACTATATGAATCAAAAATATTTATCTTCTTATTCATGTGTTTATTTAAAGAGTGAACACTATCATTGGAAAAGAGAGAAGAGAGTAACACGAAAATGCAACAGTATCTAAGTAGTTTAAAGAAAAATAAAAATGAAAGGAAAGAAACTCAGCTAATACATTTTTGTAAAGTAATGTTATATTGTATTCAGTTTTTGGGAAGTTAATAATATTTTCCTGATTACAATTATTAGAGCCTTTCATATTGTTTCCACATTTTTACTATGATTATTTAAAATTGATTTTGAGAGTGTAATATGTTATTATATAATTAAATAAAAAAATTATAAATTAAGATAAAAATTACATTTTGATGTATTTAAAATTTTGCTTAACAGAAGATTTTAGTTATATTTACTATTAAACAGAGAGGGTGAGAGAGAGAGTCAGAAAATGTATTGAGAAAATAAATTATGACATATACTGCAATGATTATTTCTGGTTGATTCTATTATTAATATTATAGAAAATGATATGTATTATAAAAAGTATAAAGTAGAAATAAAGTAAAGCTATCTTTTCTCTTTTATACTTTTAATGATACAGTTATGTTCATTTTGAATTCTACTCTATTTGGTGGATTTTTTTGAAATATGTATATGGAGTGCATTATAATTTTAAAGTGACTCCATATTTCTTTATTAAAACTAATTAAGAAAATGTTTTTTGTAGTTTCTGGAAAACAAATTTTAAAGAGAAAGAAATTATTTAAATTATTAGTGTTTTTATACAAATAGACATCAGATCACGCTTTACTTAAAAATGTGGCATGAATTTTTCAATGAACTTGAAAATGAACAGAAAGGAAATTCATTATATATCAAAGGCAGTAAGAAAGATAATTTACAGAAATCCTGCTCTTCCATGCTTTGGTTTTTATTCTTAAGAGAGAATCAAGGGTTAAGAAAACTCAAATCATTTCCAGGTTCTTGAAAAGTTTCAACTTAATATTGAAAACATTTTACTGATCAATCTTCAAATGTGATATTATGCATATTCAATTTAAAGTTTGATCATAATAATAAAACAATATTTTTTATCAATTACAAATTTTTTTATCAGTTGCTGAAATTTTTTGTTTTATTTTCAAACGATAAATGAAATATTGTAACAAAGAACTAAATATTGAAATCTTTTTTCATTTTATTTTAAAAAGTAATTAAAAAAATTCAATTTTAAAACAGCCGCTTGCGTTTGAGCCAGTTTTTTCTTAAAAATTAATTTAAATTTTCTTTTACCTTATTTTTGGATAAACTATGATGTAAAAACATAAAATTAATCACAAATTTTATTGTATGCATCATTTTTGGGAATTACTGGCAAGTTTAGTGAAATTTTCACAAAATGGCAATAAGTCTGCAGGAAAATGCTCTGCCTCAATATTAATTTAACTTAGTCAGTTAATAGCACAATATTCTTCAAAATGAAGCAACATGAAGATAAATATTGAGTGATTAAATGTTAAAAAATATACAGATTTATGTGTATTTTACGAAGTTTTAATGAACACTTATCAAAATAGCTGTATGTGAAAACATTTTTCATATATATTCAAAATTTTGCTTCATTTTATAGATAATATCACATAAAACATGTAGCAAAGTTTCATATTTTTCCATTATTACTTAAGATATCGGGTTAATAATTGGAAGATTTTATGAAAAACAAAGTTTTGAGAAAATCGTATTTAAACTGATATTTGTGCGCTTGTGACAGTAACAATGCTGTCACTCTTTTCCGAATGCATAAGCAAAATTACGGACTCATATTTATGGCTATTAATCAGCACATTATGGGAAAACAAATAAATTTGAAAAATAGTAAATGTGTAAAATATTTTTTAGTACTTTCGGTTTCAAAATGAAATTGCCTGTTTTATTTTGCAAAAATGACATATTTTAAAAAATGCTTCTAACTCAATTTCAGTTTGATATGCAGTAAAACGGAAAACTGTTTTTAAATTTCGAAAGTTTAGAGTACAAGTTTAAATTCACAAATAAAAAATTGACACATAAAGCCGAAAATCAACTTTTCAACGTAGGTAGTTGTTATTAACGTAGTAAAATTAACCTAGTAAAATTGTAATTTAACAGTTATTTTTGAAGTAAATAAAATGTCCACCAGTTATCTGACTTTTAAATATATTTTAATGCATTTTAAAATGTATCCCAATCAAATCTGATTCTTTAATTTATGGGGATTCCACCATGTTATCTTATAGACATAATAAATTTATGTGAAATTTCTTAAATTCAACAACATTTATTTTCAGAAGGTTAATAACAAATGGTTTTCTTAAAAATATTGAAGATCATTTTAAATTTAGGTACATTATCTTTATATAAAATAACCAAACATAAATTCTGAGTGAAAGAAAGGCTTATTTTAGTGATAACTCAGTTTCCTTTCTTAATTATATTTCCTTTTAGATTAAATAAAACTATATTATACACTTTGCTTAAAATTAAGTCCTTATTGAATCAGCTTCACTGATATTTAAGCTTTCATATGGTTTAAAAAATATTTTTTTAATTATTATATCAAAGTTTTCTTTATACATAGAACTTATAATTCTTCAATTATATTTATTTTGTTTATTTAATATATTTAAAAGTACACATAAACATAAGTTATGTAAAAGATTTATACATTAATTTATATCTTCAGTATTCTTCACTTTTCAATTCATCGCTTGCTAAGTTGTTTAGCTTTCTATTTCTTTGATAGCATTTTATTGAAATTACATGTTTTTGACATTGACTTTAATCAATTGAATCTGTTTCAATTTTTCCTAGCATTTATTTTTCTTAGAACTCATTTTTTCCTAAATTAAAATTAAATTTTATTTGATGAATATATAAACTGTGTTAGCTTTCACTGGAAAGTAATATTTATATGTATCCCTTCATAAAATATTGGAATTATAATAGTTATTTCCATAATCACACAGACAGTTCGCCTGCTGATATTTTAATACATATTAAGGAATAATTTAAATTTATTTATTTATATTAAAATATTTGCTACTAATTGCATAATTTAAATCAGTATTTTCATGAGAAATTTAATTATTTTGTCCTTCAAAAAACTTTGAAAAGTAGAGCGGAAGGTTTTCAAAAATTTATATAAATTATAAGTAAAATTTTACATTTAAATATTCATAGTAAATTTATGTTATACACAATATGAAGGGCTATTATCTGTAAAACATTTATACTCATAATAAAATTTAGTAATTTCTTAAAATATTTTTAAATTCTTATATATAAGGCATAGAAAAAAAGTTCTCTGGAAATGAAAATTTCAGTCTTTGACTAGAAACTATAAAGGAAACATTCTAATGTAAATTAGAATAAAAAACAAAGATTTCTTCATATTTCGAAATCAGTAAAGTCTGAAATAGTTTGTAAGGAAGCAAAGAATTCAGAAAAGTTTAAAACTACTTTGAATACTAATTCATTTGACTGGCGCAAGTATTTTCCAATATAAAAATATAGTAGAAAAAGGATAGTTCAATATTTTTGATTTCACAAAAATACCAGTTTCTTTTAAAGCAACTTTTTTCTTAATATTAGGAATATTTGTTCTCCAAAACATTATCATTTCAATGTTATGCAAAACTGCAGCTTTTTGGTAATTTTCTTTTCTAAATTAAATTTCTCGGTCGTTTCATTTTCTTCGATACATTATTTCTTCAATTATAAAATCAGTTCTTAGTTATTTCTTCGGTGTATGGTAGTTTTTGAATTATTTATTTCAAAACACTAAATATGATACCAAGTAAAAATGTTAAATTTCTATCTCCGAATTTTATTGCAAGATTTGCAAAATCATCTCAACAATAGAATTTAGAAAAATTTAAATTCCACAGTAACTTTCATTTACTCACAACTTTTAGAACTTTAAAAGATTAAATTGAAGACATAATCTTAGAAAATTATTTTAACACGTAACTAAAAAAATTACACTTCATGTTTATTTTACATTATAAAAAAATTGCGTAGTTTGTTGTTTATTGTTAGGAGTCAATTTCTCAAAATTACAAATGAACGATAAGATTATATAGCTGCAAGTAATCTTTGACATATTGATTAAGAGATATTCTAAATAAATTTTGAATAAGGTAGTTATATTCAAGGGATTTTATAAATTAAATGCGATACTAAATTTCATTAAGAATTGCAGGGAAAATATTTTTATCAAATAAAGTCTAAGAAAAATAGAAGAATTTGCTTTAAATCAATGCTGTGAGCTCATAATAAAGATTTTTCATTATATTTTCCTTATTCATTATCATTTTTACTTGCAGTCGGAATGAAATTGTATATTTAAATAACAAATTTTTATTGAAAGAGTCATCTTATTAATTTTTGATATATACATGACGTTCAATGAAACAAAATCAAAAAAATTTACATCAGTAAAAGCAGTGGAAATTTTGAGACTGAAGAAAGTTCGATGAGAAATTGTTTTATGAAGAACAGAATATAATTAAATACAGATTATGCGTCTTATACTTCCTGAAGTATCTGATACAATAATTAATAGTTTGTTAAGATATTACAAAATCGGAACATTTCCTTCAAAAACTATGAATACATCATACACTTCATTTAATACTTCGATTAGTTACACAAGTATACTAAGTATAAGCATATATGTTTGTGTATAGAGATTTTACACAATATTTAGAGTGCATGTGTGTGTGTTTATTTTTGTGTGACAACTGATTATTTTTAATAAATTGTTGGCTCGAATATTTATTAAAATCCAACAATTTTACACACTTATGCACGATGATTTTAACATAAACATAATGAAATTCTTGAAACTGTTAGTTAATTAAAAATAGAAATAATTTAGTGAAATTTTTCTAGTACAAAATTGAGAGAATATATTTTTGATCTCCAAAATAACACACTCTAGATTATAAGATTTTTAAAAATACTAGTGCAGACTAAATTTATTGCTGTATAAAATTAGATTTTGTAGAGAAGGTAAATGAAAATAATTGATGCTTATTATATATATATATATATATATATATATATATATATATATATATATATATATATATATATATATATATATATATATATATATATATATATATATATATATATATATATATATATATATATATATATATATATATATATATATATATATATATATATATATATATATATATATATATATATATATATATATATATATATATATATATATATATATATATATATATATATATATATATATATATATATATATATATATATATATATATATATATATATATATATATATATATATATATATATATATATATATATATATAGCTAAGGAAACACGTTTTATTTTTTTAGTAATTTTAATTTATGCTAAGATTGCATGATAATAATGCTTAATTTATTTGACTCTGCATAAGAAATTGAAAAAAAAAATAATTTCCGTACTTTTCCGTTATACCCCCAGTTTTGATAAACGCAACAACCGAAAAGAAAATAATCGTAAATATTGTCATAAATAATTTATTTACATAATGTAATGCTTAAAAATGTTTATGTTTTCAGAAAATACTAAAAATAATACAAACATTTTATAAATATTTTATAAACTAAACAGTTATCACTTATTTATAAAAACTTATTTAAACTCCAATATTTATTACTGATGGAAACTGTTTAGCAATCGCAGTGGTGATTGTTGCTTAAATATAATGTAATAATACCAATATTTCAACGAGACAAAGTTAAATGTTGCTGTATATTTAGTTGTTTTTTGCCCTTGGTGATTTGTGACCATAATGCTTCTTTTAGCCGATAAATTATCACTAAGCAATCTTTTGAATTAACTAGCTTAGCTTTGTTGAACACTTAGCTTGTTTATTAGTGTTTATTACTTTTTGGACAATTTTTGCTCCAAAAAATTTATTTAGGATTTATTAAATTTAAAGTTATATTTTCAGCCAACAAAATCATTGAATCTACGTTATGTTATTTTCTTTTCTCCGTAAAAAAAGTGCTATTTCTAAAAGATAAAAAGCGGGGTATAATGGAAAAGTACCATATTTTCTATGTAGAATAATTTGAACAAAATAAACTGAATTTAATCACATCTATTTATGCAATTAATTATTTTTAATTTTTGATTTTTATAGAGTGTTTCTCTTTAATGTCTCTAGTGACTCGTATAAAGTGCTTATGCCGATATTTTGAAATACTTTATGTCGTCGTTATTAATCCTTCAGCCGCCCAACCTGTCTAGTGGTCAGCGTGTCTGACTGCGTATAGGGAGGTCCTGGGTTCGAATCCAGGTTCGGGCATGGATGTACTTTCTCTATCTATCTATCCTGTTTTTGTCCTTTCCTTGTATGAATGTGGAGTGTTGGTTGCTTACCCTATAAACGGGTACCTATGGAATGTGTGTACTGAGGAAGTCGAACTCCACACCAAAATATGGTTCAGTTGGAAAAGTGGAGCAGCGCACCCCATATTGCCAGCCTGGCTGGCACACGACAACAACAACATTAATCCTTCATAATCTAGCAACAGTTAGATCTGGTTCATGAGTCAACTGACATAAAAACTCATGTACAAGGGAGGGAGCAGCTTCTTTTAGTCCAAGAAACTGAAGTACCCGAAGAAAGAAGTGCGACTCGGCTCCTTCATCTGTGTACCTTACCTGAGCATAGTGAAAGGGTCTTCACGTCTTGGGTAATTCTACTAGGAGTACAAAATATTTGAAGGGGGATAAAGTTATAGTTACTGCATAGTTTCAGAAAGAATTTGATGATACTATATATGTATCTCGGAAATTAAATATTTATTCTAAGAATATTGTATAATCTATAAAAAATTGAAATGATGCTAAGAGTGAAATTAATTACTAAGAATAAATTACTTATAAATGTGGCATAATAGTGAGAGAGAGAGTTTTTGCAAGATTTAATAAATTACATATAAATAAAATATATTATAATTTTTAGATTATGAAAAATGTTTACTTTATTTTTTAAACATTAATTTCTTTAATTTTTTGTAGGAAGAGAGAGAGGAAAATAATTAAAAATTTCAAAGACTTGGCTAAAAATGAGTTAACGATACAATGGAAAAAGTGAGGCAACATTGCGACTGCACAAGCAATGGAAATAATTTCGTGTTTTGAATAATAATGAAATACTAATAAACTTATCCTCATCTTCAGTAAATCAATTCTTTTTCTGGTTTCATCTAACATGTTTTATGTTAAAAATAAATGTTAGTATTCAAAATGTAATATTATAAAGAAGGAAATCTAATTTTTTTTTATGTGCAGTCATTTGGAATTCCACATTTATTCTTAAACTCATTTTCACGTTTTTACTAAGCATTTTTTTATGTTTCACTTGAAAGTTAAAGAAAAGATAAGAAAAGCGATGTTCTGACGCTGAATTAAATTTCCACAGTGCATTTATCACACAACATATTAGCAATCAATTTTTTTATTATCATCTATGATTGCACATAACATAACATTAATTTACAGGAATATTTTGTAATAGGAACACCAGCATTACATTCTCAACATTTTTTAACTTTTGAATTTCAAAGCCAATTTAAATATTGTTTGGAAAATTATTTTTACTTATTTGAGCATATAAGTTATATATCAATAATACTTCAATTATTAAAAATGTTATTCAATTTGTTATGAAATAAACGTCAATACTATGTTAGTTAGATATAAAATATAAGGGGTGATCAAATGAAAAGGTACGGAACGACACGGTAGGTACTAAAGTAGACTTTATTCAAAATATACACCATAGGCTTGAGCACAACGATCCAATTGATGAACAAACTGCAGGATTCCTTGTTCCCAGAATTCCTGTGGCCGTGACGAGGCCCAGTCCTTCACAGCCTCCTTGAGTACGTCGTCCGAGTTGAAGCGCTTCCCTTTCAAGTGTTTCTTCAGTGGACCAAACCCATGGAAATCGCTGGGCGACATGTCCGGACTGTAGGTCGGATGTTCCAACGCCTCCCACTTGAACTTGATTGACCTGCGTAGGCGTAGGAGTGCCTCACAGTACACATCGGAGTTTATGGTTTTTCTGTGATCGAGAAATTCCACAAGTATCGGATCACAAGACGGTGAGCAACACCTTTCCCGTTGAAGGTACGGTTTTGAACTTTTTAGGGGGAGATGACGACGCATGCTTCCACTGGTTTCTCACATTCCGCTGTCAGAAATCGGATAACACCTCGCTGTTCCTCAATCGTCGATTATTGCAATGCGAACGACATCCTGTCCTCATACGGACTGCAGCATTATTTGGGCGACGCTTTTGATAAGAACCTCTGCTCTCTCCTGTGCACACGGGCACTCGCGCATTCTCTGATCCCAGTCAAAGATTCCAATCACATCCCGAGATATATCGCTACGTTCTCCCACGGCGAAATCTACAAATATTTAACTGTCAGATTTTTACGTCGTTTCGTACCTTTTCATTTGATTTCACCCCTTATATATAAGTCGTCATATAGTTTTAATTTTTCTATAAGGGATTCACATAATTCATTCAAAAATTTAAATTTGAGGACTTAAGGATTCAATTAAAACAAATTTTTAATGAAAATTAAATAATTTAATTTTTCATTAATTCTATTAAACAAATTATTTTCCTTTAGTTTCAACTATATTAGGATCTAATGTGTTATCACTATATCGAAATTTCTGTGCAGGATTAACTATTTTTGAAATAACTTCTTTTAATAGAAAGTAATTTTCATCGTTTTTAAAATAAAAAAAAATATTTTTTCATATTAGAGAAAAGTTCAATATAATTTTAAGGAAAAAGAATAAATGATAGATTTAAATTGAAAGCATTTTTTGTAATCAATATTTAAACTATTGATTTGAGCTATAAAATGGTAATCAAAATATGTACACATTAAGTCAAGAAATATAATTTTTCATAAAGGAGTTATTAAATTTATAAGCAAATAGCTTAAAAATATTTAAAAGTAAATTATTATTTTCTTATTTTTCTAATAATCTTAGATTTTGCATCCATTATTAATTCCATATTTTTAATAAATGTGTTCTAAGCATGACTAATAATTACTAAGCAATATATATATATATATATATATATATATATATATATATATATATATATATATATATATATATATATATATATATATATATATATATATATAAATATATATATGCTGTCAAAATATTGAATTGACAACAATTCATTGAATCAGCAAGAATAAGAATATAGCGAAATGAAAATGTATTTATTTTCTTCATTTCTCTAAAATGTTGTTAGCTGAAAACTATTGTGTTAAGTTTTGAATTTATCTATTCAAAATACTGAGTGTAATGTAATCAGTATTTACACATGTATAATACATTTTTGAAAAGAAAAATGCAGTTTAAGAGTGAAATCTATATTTTTTGGAGTTCATAGAAGGAAATATGTTGATTAAATAATCATGATCTTAAAGATATAGTCGTCTGAATCTAAGAATATTAAGATGTATTATATTGACACATATTTGTAATCTTTTACTGAAATAAATGATAGTGAAAAGCAAAAGTTTCTTATCACAGTACTATGTTCTTTATATTTAATTTATTTAATGTGAGTAATATATTATGTTTTAAAAATGCATAAGTACAAAACAGTAAATCGTTGCATAAAAAGTAAAGTACAGAAAACTGAAAAAATTCCAGGAAAGCATTATTTATAAAAATGTATTTAAGAAAAATCCACAATATAAATATTAATTTATTGTAATAAAATCAATTTTAATCGTATAAAATATACTAAAATATTCAGTATATTTATATCACTCCTTTCATGTACAACAAATACATTCACCATTAATTCAGTTATTCAAATAGCATACAAAATAAAATAAAGTCTTCTCTCTCTTCTTTAATTTTTTAAGATCATATGTTGATGTCATTTCATATGATGATATTTTTAAGATCATATGATGATGTTGTTGAAATATTTGTGAGTTAGTGCTCAGCTTTTTTATATAAATATTTAACATCAGATTTCCATTAAAATTAATTTTCATATTGAATTGAAATAAAGCTTATCTGTTACGTAATAAAAAGCTAAATATTCCAAGCAATTACTCGAGAAAATGAAAATGCCAATATTTTACCAGTAATTTATATTAAAGATGTAGCCAATTATTTCTTGCATTAAAATTTTGAATATTTCATGTATTTCTTAAAATATTGAATTCACTTGTAAACAGTAAAGTTAAAACTTACAAAACTTAGTAAAATTTAAATGGGTTTGAATTGCTGATCCAAAGTAAGTTTTATATTCTAATTAATCTGCATGAAGTAAGGAACTTGTCGCGTATAAAAATGTGCATCTAATAAAAGATAGAAGTACTTCATGAAATTATTTTCCTGCGTTCTTTTACATAAACTGAAATGTGGCACTTTTGTGTATATATCTCATCATTTAAATTGAGGAAACAATTAATTCAAATTTTCAGAAGAATCGCTTGCCACTAAAATTTTTAAGCCACTTTTCCTACTTCTATTTTTAAAGAAAAAGTATTTTAATATTATTTAGAGAAATCCATTTGATTGCTTATTCATATTTAAGCCAAAATACTGTTATAGTCTATATACTGTTTTATTAATAATAGCTTGCAAAAAGAATACATTAAATGAATATAAAATTTTGTTTCTTAAAAGATTAAATGCTAGTAAGCATGTAAAGCATGATAATCATTGTGTTCATGATAATCATTAATAAGTATGATAATCATTAATAATCTGAGTGAAAATTCTAAGACTTTTTTATTTCTTAATGATTTTGAACTTATAAATAAAATTCATATTCTACAAATTGCGCCATTGATTCTTTTTGTAAGGCATATGCATGACCTAGTTTTGTGCAATAAATTAAAGTTACAGAAATTATCTAAGGAAAACAAATGTTATAATGATTCATAATTTTTATTCAATGCAAGAAGATTGTGTCCTTCAATAAATAAGCTTATATTCTACGAATATTAAAAGAAAGGGAATATAGATTTAATAAAGAAATATTCTTTGATTTCTTTAATTGATAATAAAGAAATAATCAATGATTTCATCACCATAACTATTATGTTGCTTATAATGTTTTTGCTTGGATTTCATTTAGACTGCTGATCACTGGCACGAATACTTACGCAGAGAACTATTTAATTTCTCCAAATTATCAAATTTGTATTTCCGCATTAGAATAAAAAGGTGGATATAATTTCCTTTTAAAAATATATCTCATGCGAAGGCATTGCGTTTTAAAAATGCTTCTTTAATAACTACAAATTGTGAGAAAGTGCTTAAATTTTTTTTATTTCTGTGACATATTCAAAATTTTATAATGCGTAAAATTAAAAAAATATGTATATTTCATAATTATTTGGAATAAAATTGAATTTAATATTTAAGGAACAAAATATTTTTGAAATTCTTTATTTTGAAAGTTTATATTTGTGAAAAATTATTTATGATAATCATACAATATAGTAGCATGGTATAAACATGCTTTTCTTAAAAATCGTGTTAAGTACTCAGAGCTACATTTGTCACATTTCACATTTAGTTTGCAAACTACATTAAGTATAATTTTTATCTTATTCTCTTATTCTACATATTATAATAATTTATTTGATTCTAAGTGACTCCTTACAAATAATTTATCTATTTACTTTGATCTTGCATTTTTATCTTTAGTAAATATCAGACTTCGGATGTGCAATATATTATTCAAATTTAAATAAAATAAATATTTTGAATGTTATTCCTAAATATTATTATTTCCATAAAAATTAAATTTTGTTACGTATTTAAACTATTAATTAATTTTACACCGAGAGATTTATTTAATAAATGTGATTTTTAGTATTATCAATAGTCTGTGTTGGCAAAGCAAATAATGTTGAACAACACACAATCCATCCTTTATAAAAGTTCTCAATGTTTAGAACAAAACAAATTATGGCTAACTACTTGCATATGCATATAAAGTAAATGCTATTTTTTATTCGTCACTTATATTATTATTCATAAGTAAAATTACAGTCTTACTTTGTTTCTAAGCGATTTAATTACTTAAAATAAGACAGCCATTAAACTTTCTCTGTTATGTAATTTTGAATCACTATTTTGGCTTATTAAAATGAAATATAGAGGTGAATATTCTATGTATCAAAATAATTTTAGTTTTTATTAATTGCTGTCATAGAAACACAAACATAACTTAAGTTTTACAATAAATAAATACATAAGAAAGATGGGAAACGTTTTTAAAATTTTTAAAATCAAAAATAAATGTTTGAATATGTAAGCATGATGGTTTATAATGTAAAAAGAAAATATAAAAGAGAAAACAACTATTTTAAAAAATATTATTTTTTATTTTATCATTTTTAGTATTGCAAACTTACGGTGATTAACTGTAGGAGTTAACTTTGATTTTTATATTCATTTATAGTCATATTTAATTTTATAAGGAATTAAATTCGTTTTGTTAAAATAGTTTTGTACAGTGAAACTTCAACAAAAAACAGAAAACAGCATTTTTTCTCATTCATAACAAAAGATGTCTTGCTTGCAAATAAGGAAGTTCAACAATAGAAACTAATCTTAAGAATTTGAATGAAAAGAATGCTGTTTTTTACTTTGAAATGAAAAGGGTAAAGGTATAGTGCAGGTGAACTGTACATGCTTTTGATTTCTACTTCCATTTTTGAAATGATTCGTTGGAAAATATTTCTAACTTATAACCAAATAAAAAAAGAAAAAAAAAACGGTAAGTTAACCTGAAAAAACTCTTAAATATTTTAATATTTTTATTATTAATATTTACAGGAGCATATTATAAGTCAAAACATTTTACTGCCAATGATTTTTTTGTAATTTTTCACCTGGTTTTGCGTATTAATCTTGTGTAACGTTTATATATGAATTTAATAGCAAATATATATTGAAATGTGAATTATGTGTAAAGAATGTTTATATATCCCTATATATACAATTTAATTTAATTCATTGGTCTCATATAAAACATAAAATTACATTTCATTAACATACATTTTGAAAAGCAACGACATATGTGAAGCTAAAATAAATAAATATTTTGATCACAAGTGTTTTGAAACTGCTCACAAATATTTCGTAATACATAACATATATATATATATATATATATATATATATATATATATATATATATATATATATATATATATATATATATATATATATATATATATATATATATATATATATATATATATATATATATATATATATATATATATATATATATATATATATATATATTTCATATGCAGATACTAAGTTCGAACGCCGAGCTGGCAGCCGAATGGTTAATGCTCTTTCCTTCGGTTAAACTGTTCGTGGGTTCGAATCCCACCTTGCCCATGGATGTTTGTAGGGGTTCGGAATCTACTTTAAATCGTATGCTTCAGAATGTTTGAGTGTATTATAGCACTGCGAAAAAATATAGGAAGCGAGTGGGTTAAATTTTTGATTAGTCACTATTGACTTTCTCGAATGTTTGTTGAAGCAAGTTTTCCAGAAGTCCCTTTGACTAACAGGAAGTAAAAAGTTTACTCATATAACTTACGTTATCTTTATTAAAACTCTCATGATTTTGTATCATTAAACATTGTTATACCAATACCAAAATACATCAAAGATTTTGCAGTGTTATTTAAATAAATTTAAACTTTTGCATTGAATGAATTTTAAGTAATATCTCAACAATTATATTACCTCTTTTAACATTTGCCTTCTTTGGTAGTCAGTTTCTGAATTTACAGCAGTAAAGTACATGTTGACATTGTATGTTTTGTTATATTTTACCTTTTAAAACACAATTTATTGTAAATTGATATCCTGGTGCATATGAATAGTTTAAGGATGATTTTTGTTCAAGTTTGTTAACAAATCCCTTGTATTGTAGATCTGCTAATATAATCGTAATTTTGAAAGTCAATTTAATTTTAATTTGAAGTCGGATGCAATACTCCATTAGTTGAAATGCTATAGTTAAATACACTTAAATTACTTAATGACGTTTACATCATGTTAGCAAAAATGAAAAAAAGTTTATTTTAGAAGAAATATTAAATAGAAAGTAAAGTTATATGTTTAAAAAGTTTAGTATTTATTTACATGGTTGAAATTTTATTTTTGAATATTTATTCTAACTAAAAACGTCACACTAAAAAATTTCAATCTTTACATTTATATATAATATAATTTGGAATAAAAAAATTATAATTTTATTTAACTTAAATGACTAGAATCAATTCCTATTTATTTTTCTTTTAACTTTCAGTGATCACAAAAGCATTACATTAGAAGAAGCTGTATAAAAATTTTCATTAAATTTTGATAAATAACATTTCAAGAATAGTTCCTATAAGTACATTTTTATACTTTGTAGCTATTTTCTGTCAGCAACTTAGAGAGTGTAAACTCATTAACATATTTTTTATATTTTATGTTACATAATATCAAATGAGGTACAGTAAAAATGTATTCAATTTTTGTTTATTAGTTTTCGTTTCGCTTCAGATTAAAAATTCAAGAAATGAAAACCGTGATAAATAATTGATTTTGATATCTTTTATATTAGTTGCGTTTGCGCAAATTATTATATCAACTAACTGGAACACGCTTTACTTTTTCCTTAAAAATTAGTGAAATTACTCATTCCTTTAGCTTCTAAAAGAAATTTAATAGCTTATTGAACATTTGTTTGAATAACATCGACAATCATATTTAAATATTCTTGAAATTCTTCTTGATTTTATGTAGCATCTAGAAGTATTTGGAATACGTTTAAGAATTTTTAAAAATTGATTGTTATCATGCAAACAATGATGTTATCAGTCTTATTAAAAATGTCCCACTTAAATTTCTAAATCATGTTGATGCTATGAATGGGGTCTATTATTTTCATACAATTTCTTACTTTTATTGCTGTATATCTTGTGAAAACTAAATTTGAAAATTTGCTTGTTGTTGTTTATTTAAAATATAAATAATACTAATTCATTTTGATGGTGAGAAAGGGAAAAATCGTAAAATATCAACCAAAGTATCTAATTAACACAAAGATCCGTTATTTGTCATTTAGAATATGCTGCAATTATCTCATTCAAATTCTTAGTAAATAGGTTCTACAGTTTTAATTGTTTGTTTTTTTACTTCCCTATTTATTTTGTTTTATAAAAATGTAATAGAGCTCTCTGAATTTTAGTATCTTCAAGCCGCTTCCCATTAAGATCAGCAAAGTGAAGCATCATTTTCTGTGGCTACGTTACTAGAGCTCAATAAATTCGGGATGTTTTTATGTTAATTTTTGAATTTCAAAGACCTTCCACTGGTGGAGCGTGAATGGGGAGAAGAGGGTGCCAGCTCAGGTGTTACATCATCATCTGAATTGTGATTTAAAATTACGACTGGCTTGGGAATGGGCGAGTATTTCAAATCCGTTAACCTTAAGGTACACTACGGGGTTCACATACCGATATGTATGAATGCGTATAAGTAATGGAATGTAACTTAAATATTTTTACTTTTATCATTCTGAAAATAATTTTGTAGGAAGTATTGCAGTATTATAAATTATAAGTTAAATAACATTTAGCTATAATTTAAAACAAAGCTGCGTGTAACTATAATTAATTATTTGACTTATTATTTGCTCTTGACTTTTATTTTCCTTAATTCTTCTACTTTTTAAAAAAAATTAAGATTTAAAAGTTTCTTGCTACAACTCTTTTATGAAATAATTCTTAAAAAAATTTATGACAGCAATTGTGTGCTATAATCTATCAGAGAAAATAAAATAAATTTTTAGGGGTGCAATAATTAAAATCAGTTGAATCAATATTATTTTGAATAAGAACATTAAATTTCTTTTTCCATAAAAGAAAACACTTTACTGGTTAAAGATAGGAAATTGAACAATTAAAGCAATTTTCATGGATTCCAAAGAAAAAAATGGAGTAACGCAATATTTTCAGAGTAATAAGATCAAGAAACAAAACTTTCTATAACAACAAAACTATTTTCCCAGCATTTAATTTGATATTAAATATCCTAGATTTACTGGAATACTATTAGGAGAAGAAAAAGAAGGATAATTTGATAGGAGAGATTACATAACGCAAATAAAAAAGAGAAAAGGGAAACCTCTCCTAACATATCTCAATAAGTGCAAAGGCATAATATATATTATTCCCAAAAGGGAAAAGATATCCTTTTGACAGTGTTTGCACCATTTGTAGTTCTTTAAATTTTTTTGTTTATTATTACATGCTTTAGATGCATATTTTGTTATTTTTCATTTACAAAATGGATAGATATCGACTCTATAATTAATCGACTTTATAATAAATTATTTATTAGTTGTTACTTTTCTTGAACATCTATTTACATTTATCTTCTTATTTACATTGTTTCTCCTTATTTACATTATTATCTTCTTATTTATTTTCCTATTTACATTGTAGGAATAAATGTTTTGAATGGCAGTATGAGTAAAATTATTACTATTTATAAATATTATGAGTAATTGTATTCGAAATGAAAATTTTTTCAAATAAAACTTTTTACATTAAAATAAAATTCATGTTTTTTTAATGAAATATATGTTTAAATTACAAAGGGAATGATTCCTTCTATTGATTACACTTTTCAAAAATATTTTAATATAATTAGAAACATATTTCATTATACTCGAATATTTTTTCTCTTATATTGCATTGGAATATTTCATCATCTCTGAAAGCTATATGCTAAGGATTTTTACAAAACAATATTTCTCATTAAGTATTCAAGTTTTCCATGAAGAATACTCAGAGAAAAATTTAAATTAAACAATATTTTCTATTTAAATTGTGAAATTTCTTAGTTGTCATATATTCTTCACCTTAGATTTATTTCTAAACCCAAAAATTAAATCTAAACAAATTGAAGAATTTGATTTGGAATAATAGTAATGTAATAACATAATATCTAAAACTAAACTGAGCTCCGTGGCACGACAACCCATGTGGGCCAAGGCCTACAGTGTTCATAACTGTTTTCATGATCTAACCCTGGGGTGCAAAGCATATATTCCAGTTAGGTGGTCAGCCTAACGTGAGACCCCCAGTGTTTAGTTTCTAAGCACGTTTGGTACTCAGTTTATCGAAAAAATAAATTGTTGAATTTGAAGGGACGAAAGGTTGAGCCGATCAGGCCCAGCCCGAGAATCGAACCTGCGCCTCGGGAGTGTGAAACGCTGCCACTAAGCCACCGAGCTGCTGCCATAATATCAATCTTTTATTATTACTTACTTCTGATAGCAGCAGATGAGATGTTTATTTTAATCTGTTGATGCTTATGACACTTGGACAAGCCAAGCTCGCTATGCCGTGGGCAGTGCGAATTAAGTCAATAGAGAGCATCTTTCGTTTGGATCAGAGCACCACGAAGGTGAAAGCACGACTTTTGCTCTTTTTAAAGTGCCTCGTAATTTTGAACCATGGTCAGGTGACGAGGCCACACCTGAGCTGGCACCCTTCTCTCCACATCCACGCCACAACAGCGGAAGGACTTTGGACGTCACAGATTAACGTGGACACGTCCCCAACCCACGGAGTTCCAGCAACCCAGTGAAGGAGAGTACACCGTGGTCACCCTCCCAACTACTGCCCGTGGCAAATGATGCTTCACTTTGCTGAGCTTACGGGAAGCGGCGTGAGGCTTCTGAGCCACTGGAGCTCATATTTTAATCTACTTAATAGTAAAATCAGAAATAAACAGTGTACAAAAATTTAAAAATATAAATTTCATTTTTCTCTAAAATTTTTAACACTGTTGAAGTAACAAACCATGATAAAGAACACTGATATGATTATGTTATCTTTCGGTTAAAGACTATTTTTTAATTTATCTTTTGATTGTAAAAATAAGAAATCAAGTTCTGTAATAAATTCTGAAAGCAATGCATGATTTATTGGTAAGAATTCGTTATAAATGTAGGAGGTTCTGCGTTCAATTCTGGAGATTATTGAACATTAAAAGATGGGTGTTACATTTCAGGTCTGTGATAGATATATATTAAGTTCAGGAGTTTGGATATTTTTCCTATTTCTTCCCTTGTTATTCATAAATATTGTCAACACTGTAAAAATTCCTATTCGAAAATATACAGTGGATATATGAAAAAATGTGACAAAAGCCTTTAGGTTACCTCTTTCATGATGCTTTAATAAATATTGATTATGATATGTCTTTAATCGATATAATTTATTTTCATAATAGTTAAAATTGATATTCAATGTTAACGAAAAGGCCTTAATATGTTCTGTTTAATTCAATTTGTATAAAAAATAATTTTCATTATAAAGATATCATGTAAATATGAAAAAATAACTTTATTAAGTCTTGGTCATGCCTTAAGGACAAATTATTGAAAAAAATTAATTATTGTGGACATATGAACTTAATTATGAACAATATAATTTTATATATAATTTTGAATACATATTTTTAAATGGAATTGTTTTAATTTTACTATAAAATACGATCTTATATGAATAACATAAGGTAAATATAATAAAGAAATCTTTCAATAAAAATCTTTTTTTAATGATCTTGTATTGTGAGAAACTTATCTTCCAATTGGTAGTTTTAAATTTATATATAGGTATTTAATACAAACATGACTCAAAACATGAAAATTTAAAATTTAAAATTCATACAAATTGCACTTGATTTTGTAGTGGGAGTCATCCTAACAAAATGAATTTCTCAGCAAAAATTTGACCTACTATATTTTTCATTAAAAAAGAATATTTCTTAAGTATTGTATTAAAAATTTAAAACTATTTACATGATTCTATGCCTAATTTTCAATACTATGAATTTATGTGATGACTTTGCATAAAATTATCTTTACAGTTTTTCTCAATTATTGTATTTTTATTTAAATTTATTAATGTGATTTTTTTTACAGAAATTAACAGAAAAGTGAAGAGTGTTATTCTTATTGAAACATTAATATTTGTCTCTATCAGAGTATCAATTTTTACATATTACACTTGGATTTGCATAGTATTACTTTTTTAGTAAATTTATTTTGCAATAGTTGTTTCACTTAATCAAAAAATAAAATTTTAAATAAAATTTATATCACTAGTTTGTATAATAAATAATATAAATCACAAATAAATACATTTAAAATAATCTGCTTTATTAAAAATATTGTAAAACAGCTTAAAGAAAACAATTTCGATATTACATTAAATTTGTTTTTGAAAATTATAAGTGTTCTTTGCATACTCTATTAGTAAGATGACATACTAAGTATTATTGAAAAACGTAATTTTTTAAAGATTTCTTTATGACATTCTTTCAGATGACAGAATGAAATAAAATTTCAGAAATTAAGTTAAGGGAAAAAAGAAAATAACTAAGAAATTTCTTAAAAATTAAAATGCCGTTCAATGTTTTTATGATAACAAGAAAAGGTAAATCTCAACAATCATTATATTTTATTGTCAATATTTTATGCCTATTCATCCAAGATTAAATATTAAGCCTATGCTGTCTTTAATCGATTTTAGAACCAATATCATATATTTATCGTGCTTTGAAACTTGTTTGTATTTCAAATTGAAGAAGAAATTCTTCTATCAATAAGAGTTTAAGATAATGTGTAAATTAAGGGTAAAATATTGTAACACACACACATATAAAGTAATAATGAGAACTCCTTTTGATAATGAATATTTTCTTTCTTCCCATGTTTTTTTCCCTTCTAATTAACAAATTATGTGAATAAAATAAATACGGAGTTAAATCAATTAACAAAATATGAAAATGTGAATTAACAATTACTTCAAGAAACAATAATATTGAATTTTATTTCTTACTAGCAATATATTTCATGAATATTTTTATCTGCAATATCACTATAGATGAAAATTAAAAATTTCATTTTACACGATTATTTTATTTATTATAATTTAACGTTTCTTAAAATTGTTAAATAAGATAACTAAATCATTGTTGTTATTGTTTAACATTTGAGAAAGTTAATATCAAAGACAAATGTATAATTAATAGAATAATTTTTATTGAGAAAATATTTTTATGACTGCACAGTTTTTTCGACATTTAAAGTTTACTGTTAACTATATATACTTAAGTAATTATCTCAAATTTTGCCAGTGCATAGTTGTGGCACTTAATTTCACATAAAATAAAGTGACTTTATGCGTGAGACTCAGGTTTCACTTTCCCCAAAAGTATTCATTGAATAAAAACATTCCTTTTATTCATCTCAACATGAAAAACATTTCTTCCTAAAAAGCACAATAGAGAAAAATATCTAGACATTCCAAGTAAAAAAAACAATTTCAGAGTGTTTTTATATTCCAATAATAAAACAGAAAGATGCAGCATTTACTAAAAGAACTTTTTCAAGCGTTTATTTAAAGAGCAAATATCCAGAAAACATTCGAAATGTAAAAAGAGAGAAATAAAAAGCGAAAGCGAATTTGATAAGAGCGGTTAAACATAGGAAAAAGAGAAAAAACCAATATGCTCCAAAGTAGCGTCAATATTTTTCACTTTTTGTATTGAAGTGGAAAGATATAGTTTCATGATGCTTACTTAATGATATAATTTTAGTTAATTATTTATTTTTTTAATTTAATAGTTATTTAAGTATTTTAAATTAACACTTTAATTAATTACTAAAGGCTCACAAGTATCATCAAATATAATTGAAACATTAAATGTAAGATGAAACACTATGGTTATACATTTATAAAATTGACCTAATTTTGCGAATGAGCATAGTGACTGTAACATAGAAATATTCTTAAGCATTTCTTTCAAAAATTTTTAATTATATTATTTTTGAAGTCAAATACTTTAATTTATATTGATTAATGTGCAATTAATGGTATTTATCATTTATTTATCCTTCTCGGAAGGTAAAAAAAATTATTGTCCCGGAAGTAAAACTTTCTTATCTATAATGGCATATATTATTAATTTTGTGCAAGCATTTGTAACATAAATTCACACTTTCCTTCATGAAGGGATACGAGTATAATATATTATGTTATTTATTGTTATGATTGTTTTATCAATATGTTCAAATGAAACCGTGGGGAAAATAATTCACAATTTTCCTTATTGATTTCATTCATTTGTAGCTTAATGGTAATTTTTTACACAAGAGTTCTCATCAGACTATAACCTATATTTAAAGTGTTGTATATGTAAAGGGAAGTATTACACCAGTATTCTTTCCGGTACCCAGCCTAGAGTTATGCACTACTAGTTAGAAAAGAGATGCGCTTGGTGAATAAAATACCGTTGAGCAACTGACCATCCTGATGAATCAAAGAGTGTTTAAATTGTACGGTTTAGGGAACATTGGAACTTCTTGCTCTCCGAAGCAGATGCTTGGTACATGCATCTATGCTGACTGCTGCTCATTGGTGACCAAAGCTGCTATTTGTATAAGAGTACTACAACTGGAATTCCACTGAATTTCAAAAGATAGCATTTAATAAGGAATCACGTTTTATGCTTAATCAAACAGATAGAAATTGGAATATAGGAAGTTAAACCTGGCCGCAGTGGCTTGGTTGGTTAGGGGGTCTTTCTCATTATCTGGAGATAATGAGTTCGAAGATCGGCTTAACCAAATATCAGGCCTTTTCACTAAAAGCGGCTGGGTCACGTTAAAACTGGCCATAGTCCTAATGTCCTGCCAGTGAAATGATACATCGGAATAGTCTCGGGAAGAGGGCATCTACCATCAGGACAATGTGAGGAGTCATACAGCTGGCAGTGTACGCACATGGTTCAGACAGAACCAAGATGAATTTGTCATTCTTCTCTGGGCAGCAAATTCAAATTACTTGTACCCAATCTAGAATCTGTGGGACCATCTCAATTGGTTTGTTGGTGGCATGGATCCTCACCAGCATAATCTAGCACAGCTAGCAACGATACTGGCGTTGGCATGGCTGAACATCTCAGTGAACACTTTCAGCAACCTTATCGATCAGCAGTTCCCTCTGCGAAGAGGGTTATTTTGACTTTTGACATATAGTCACATTTATGTGACTGAATTGTATGCATCTTTAAGCTAATTCATTTTTAATAATTAAGCTAATTCATTTTTAATAAAAATAGAATTTTTAGGCTTTCATTTACAGTTTTAAATGTAATTTTTGTGGAATAAATGACGGGGAAAAAGGAAAATTTCATGATATTTTATATTGTACTTATTTTGAAATTATAAATTTATTCAGATTATTTGCTTTTTTAAACTGTAATATAGATTTTACGATTTAAAATCTAAATAAATATGTAAAGTATAAAATAGGAATAATATCCTAGAAAATATATATTTTACAATTAACACACCTGACATAAACGGCATTACTAAAATTTAAGATTTTTTTATGCATTCAAAACAATGTTCTTACAAAATTAGCTAAGATTACAACAAATTTAATTTCAGATACTATCTTGCATACCCAAAAATAAAAAAAAACACAATAATGCTCATCAAGCTAAAAAAATGATTTCAGTAAATGTGTATGTATATAAATTTATACTAATTAGAAACATGTCGTATAAATTTATTAAAAATTCAAATGTAAAATCATAAGAAATGTAATTTCCATTGTTTATAAACTAATCTGATGGTGTTTAGACTTTCCTTTCACATTATGCATTTCACACAATGCATTTCAAATTGGGAACTTCGCTTCTAATTCACAATCATTATTATAAAGGCAAATAGCAGTAAAAAAAATCATTAAATTAAATGCACATACAGACAAAGGAAATGACTTGTTTATGTTTATTGCAGCTCAAAAACATAAGATTAAGAATTATTGCCAGAAATACCTACATCAAACTTTTAGAAGTGAAGCCAAAATTGCCATTTTTCAAATTTATTATTTTTTGAAAATTAATTTCATAACTCTTTATTTTAAGTATATATCTAAGTGAAAAATTGATTTTACTTATTAGAAATACAATGCTATTAGAGTTAAATTTGTATACATGTCATTCATATTATATGTAATAATGACATAAAAACCCATTTAGAAATTGTTTTAGACCTTATTTATAGTAAAAAATTTGCTGAGATCATCATTTTTAAATTAAATATCTTTAATGCGGAAAATCTTCATACAAACTTACAATACCTCTTACAATCATCACACATTATACAAGACAATCTTCGTACAACTCATTGTATGCGGACAATCCTCATACAATGAGTTGTATGAGGGCAATTCTCATACAAATCATATAATTAGAAAATTCCCCCTAGATGTATTATTTTTTTAAAAAAATAATAATAAAGTATTATATTTTTGATCAGTGTTTATAGTTATTACTTATTCTACGTATTCTCGCATAATATAAACAGTCGTTTAATCGTTTTCATTTCCCAAATTTACAGACTTTTACATTTAGTAAAAGTATAATAAGATAACTTGCTAAATGAAGTTGAAATTTATTAAAATGCCGGACATAATTGTGTAAATTTCAGTAAAATTATCAAAAAGATTTTTCATAATGAGATACATAATCGCTCAAAATATTGCTAATTGCTTTAAGTATTAAAATATTTGATCTATCATAATTTATTAATTGAAAGATATTCTTTATATAGGAATATTCTTGTGAGTTATCTAAGCGTTAAAAATGTTTAATTGCTTTATAATGTTATAAATATTTTATGATATTATATATGAAATTAAAAGATTTAAGAAATTTATAATTATTTAACTAAGCAATCTTATTCTCAGAAAAGAGCATAGGCAAGCACTTGTGAAATAGCATATACATATAAAATATCTGACACATATATACACAATGTCCAATATTCAGTTATACTTTCATTAATTGTAATTTTTTCAACAGACATTTTTACTACATTTATATTCCATTTTTATCATTTTTTAAGAGTCTTAAGACTAATTTAAGAAATAAATGTGTTTGTCTTACTTAAAAATTTAAATTGCTTAAGTGTAAGGGTAAAATATTAAGAGTAGTTATTAAACATAATTAATGTTCTTCAAAACTGTCGATAAATTTGTTGTTGTGTGGGATATAATCAGCTTAAACAAAGTTACATTCCGTTGCATTAGTCTTCTTTTTCACAAGAAATGTGGCTTTTTTCATATTCTTAAAAATACTATTTATAAAAAAGTAGAATCTTTCTGCAATGGAATCTTTACTTTTAATGCATTCTCATTATGCAATATTCTTATGAAAATAATGGTATGTAACATTTCCTTTATTTTTGAAAAAATATTGTGTTATTGTAAATCTTCAATGAATGCATTTTCGACTTTTTCATTATGTTATTCGGCGTGAATTCATTACTACGCAAACTATATATTAATCCCAAATTCTTCAATTACGTAGTAGCTAAAGTGAGAGAGAGTGTTTTCAATCATACAGCTTACTTAATTCTTTTAGTTAATCTTTTCATGACAATTTTTGTCATGATGCACAGTATTTTTCTGCGAAGCTGTGAATTTAATTATTTTGTAACATGCTCATAATGTTTACCAGTAGGTTTTCAAATTTTCTGTTTGATGCATTTGTTCAATGAATATTTATTTAAAACAGGAATTTTGAATTTCAGTTTATATATATCTTCTTGAAGAAATCATGAAAGTAATGCATTAACTGATACATTTATTTTATGATTACTTGAGAGAAGATTTGTACTAGATGTACAAAAATGTTTTTGTTTCTGTTTTCAATGCATCAATTTAAGGTATCTTTAGAAATTTTTAATTAGATTAGATTGTAAAATAAGTTATATATTCCTTATTACGAAGCAAAAATTTTACGGTTAAGTAAAGATTTATTTTCACATTTAAACTGAAGTTTCAGTTACAAGAATTTTTTTTACTTATTTGCGTTTTTGTGAGTTTTTTGTATACCGTATGCACAGAATAAAGAATGGTGCATATAAAAAACGCAACATTCATGTAATCTTTTGCTTTTTTGTTATATTGTCTATTTTTTTATCTTTAAATTATAGCTATTTTTCATTTTATTGATTTAATGACCTTCTTTTCAATTCGTATTTAAGAAATTCCTGAAGCATAGATATGTATTTCGATTCAATAAAACCAAAATTATCAAATATTTAAGAAATTAGGTGGCAACCATAAATTTCTTTAAAGTGACACAAAAGGATTCCGTATAAGGAATACAGCGAAATGGATAATTTTTTGCTGTTGTGCAACAATTATTAATTAATTAAAATTTCGTCTAAAAATATGTAATATAATTTAAATGTACTCATAGATCACGGATTTAAAAATGGATATTGATGAATAAAAAATTAATTTTAAATTTAGTTTAAGTAACAAAATAAAATATTTTTTAAAAAATTATATTAAAAAATAGAGAATGTTTGGAGCTATTAGTTACAAAGCAAGCTTAAATTATTCTATTTAAATTTAACTGTGTGAAGACATAAAATTATTCCAAAAATAATAAATAAGAAAATGAAATGAAATTATGGACTTAAATGCAAATTGATTTAGATGATAAGTCTCTTAAATAAAAAAAAGTTTTAGCTTTTTTTCTTTAGTCTTTTAGTGGAGAAATGAGTATTCAGGAATTTTTTCTAAATTTTAAGTCTTACAAAACATTTTTATTCTTAAGTGAGAGCAACTAGATATTTTTAGTATATGTTTTGCAATATTTTTGTTATATATTAAATAGAAAGTACAAAAAATAGAGAAATTTATATTTTGGATCATTATTTTACTGAACGTTTTACGGATTAGCAATCCTTTAAGATTTTTTAAACTCTTTATTTTGTAAATATTATTATGGATACGCTATATTAAACTATAATTTAATATAGTTTAATATATTACTATAGTTAATTTTATTCAATTTAATATATTACTATAAACTATAGTTTAATATATTAAACGCTATATTAAACTTAAATGATTAAATGAAGTCTACAAAAACTTTTACCTGATTCAATAAAATATATTTACTTTATTTGATTCCTTCAAAAGGAATACTTTATTGAACTTGCTTTCTATTCAAGCTTTTACTATTTAAAAATGTCCATTTTTTACTTTCCTCTTCTAAATTTAATAGAAAAATTTACAATTCATGAATAATTTAAATTAAATTGCAGAAATAAATATTGAACCTACAACCTATTATTTATCATTTACAATAAATTTTATACTTTATAAGTTTGGTTTACGATTTGAAAAAAACTTTGAAATATATAAATTATAGGAAATTCAAATGGATAAAATAAATAAGTAATGCTAAAACGATGTTAGCTTTCAAACAAATTTTAGAAATTTTCCTTAAAACAATTCAGGTATTCAAACGAATTTATATATATCTCCCAGTATCAAACTATTCCAGAATTGAAGATTAACGCCATTTACATATAAACTTAATAAAATTTATACATACTAAAACATCAAAATGTTTCAATATAAATAATTTAATAATCTTTTTTTTTCAAAAATATAATAAAAAAGACTAAGAATTATATAAATTTTTAAAAAATAATATAAACAGAGCTTGATTAAAATTTTTATTCATCAGACATATCATATTTTAAAGAAAAAAGCATAATGATGTTTGGTTGAATTATATTTCTATCGTGTTAAGTAAAACTTATATATAAATATAATGATAATTGCAGAGCTAAATAAAGTACAACACAAAAATATCAATAAAAAATGAGTTTCAGTGCTGTAGTAAACATCAATACTCCTCCAGCAACTGAATTTAACTTCTTATTCTTTATAGTAAATGCTGCTATACTTTATTAAAGTAAAAAAATACTTTTAAAACCTCCAAACTATCAACACAAAAGAAAAGAACTTTGGCTAACGTCCATCTCGTTCTCATATTTTCTGTAAATCCTCATTGCTTAGACTTTACCGAGTCCTTTTGGTGTTCCATTTTGCTTTAAGTTGACGAAAGTTTAAGAGAAATAAGTAATGCAGAAACAGAGTTTAAGGAACTTCAAATGATTTAGAAAGTTTTACCTATTTCTTACTTTACTTTTATTGATGTGAGAGCTTACTATTAACTTTAAGAGGGGAAAGAAATACTTAAAAAACGAAAGCAACGAACCAATTCAAAGTTGTTTATAATTTTTGAAAACTTTTGGATTGATGAATCTTTCTTTAAAATATATTTGATCATAAATCAAAGTTTAAACATGAAATTTATCTCTCTGATTTCAAAAAATATGATATGATATATATATATATATATATATATATATATATATATATATATATATATATATATATATTATATATATATATATATATATATATATATATATATATATATATATATATATATATATATATATATATATATATATATATATATATATATATATATCATATATATATATATATATATATATATATATATATATATATATATATATATATATATATATATATATATATATATATATATATATATATATATATATATATATAAATTTTCGATAAAAAAGTTTAATTGAGTACAATTTAATTTAACTGATTAATAATGTTGTATCTTATAGAAATTTTTTTAACTGAATTACTAAGATAAAAAGCAATTGGGAAAGCTTAGCTTAGAAATGATTTTAATAATAAAATAAAACAAAGTTTTAGTAAATAGACCATTAATTATTATGAAGCAAAGGGAAAAATTCAGAAAAATAAAAATAAAATAAGCAATAATTGAAATAAAGACATTATGGAAATATAAAAATATTGGGAAACAATATTGAAATAAAAAGCTTGCCTTTTTTCATCAGGGGAGTAGAATTCTAGTAGAAGGAGTTTTGAAAGTAAAGATTCTTAAGAATAAGCAACTTGCACTAATAAACTGTCTTAGATGATTTTAAATAAAAGAAAAACCACTGAAAAGATTTAAAAATTAACCAAAATTAAAATGTTAAAAAAAACACCATATACTCATTTTCCCAAAAGTAAATACAAAAGGCAATTTATCGTACGTGAAGGAGATAAAATGTATGCATACATACATACATATATTAGTATGCATATATTTATAGATAGATGTAGAGCAAAATAACATTTATTTGAAAATTTCAAGAAATGGAGACGTTTTCGAGGTATGCAGAGAATTATCCCCTTAAACATTTCGCGTAAAACAAGTGGTAATGAAACACACTTAAGGTGAATTTCTCTTTTAGATATCAAAATATTTACATAACATGTCTTTCATTCGAAGATTTATTTTAAATATTCTGTCTAGGGAGAAATTGTTGTGATGAGTTGCCTAAGAATTTGAAATCTCTCCTTCCATCCATTATTCTGGATTTGATGGATGCAGAAGTGATGCCTACCATAGGATACCATTTATTGAATGGATGTATTCCTGCTTGCATCAGAAAAGATCGTAGAACTAATAGATTAACCTAAAATCCAATACTTTAGCACGGTTATGCAAAGCAGCTTACTTGTATCAAGAAGATTGAATCGAAAAGACAAAGTTTGCATCAGCATACTTCCATATACCTAGCCCAGAATTCGGCTTTTTCAATTAGTTGGAACAGTCAGGTTGGAATAGTTGTAATTTAGAAGCAGGGACAAAGCACAAGACCTCCAAAATGTTAAAACAGCCATTCCTAAAAATATCATTTCATTTAAGTGTTCTTGTGACCACAACCTGTTTAATTTCTCCTACTATAGGTGTTAATGAACTATTCGATTATAAATACATCTTTAGTGATATATTCAATTAAGTCAGAATTCGAGTGCCTACATTCCAATAATGAGAACGATGTCCTAACTAACTAGGTCATCGCGAACTAAGACTGTCTTGTTCTTTGCATTGTCTTCATTTACGTGCAGCAATGTTACGAGAGTTAACATGTTGTCGTTTGCAAAACATTAAATATCTTCCAAAACAGCCAGATTGAGTTTGCATCTGCTCGGACAGGTAACTCAACTATTTCTTCGACTTCTTTTGATATTACTTCAACACTAGACAAATTTTAATGATGTGATCATTTTCGAATATGGAGACAGAAGTAGTCTGATTCAAATGAATTCCAGTTTGGTTCAAGCACCTCCTTGTTCCGGGAAAATGTTGAGGACACACATTACCAGAAGTCAATCTACTTGGTTATTCTAGTCTAACTAGAGTAGTGGTATGAGGTATCTCTAGATATATACACGTCAGTTATTTCTTAACCACATTGATATCAAAACAAGTAAGGTGGTTAAATTCTCATGCATTAAAGTCCTCATCGTTTCAGTCTTACTCCTCTCTCTCTCTCTCTCAGTCTAACAAAAACTATATTTCATCTGAACAATGGACAACTGTATTTGAAGCAAACATTCGGGTGTGCATGAGAGTGTTTCTTTATAGTATGAGCAGAGCATGGATAAAAATTATAGCATTAAATAAAGAACATTTAAGTATTACATAACTATTCAATCTAAAAAATTTTAAATAATACTATCCAAAATATACAATTTTTGTGCTTACTCCTTCAAACTTTTGTTTTCATTAATAAAATTTTATGTGAAATATCGTTTTTGACTTTTAAGTTAGCTTTTTCTTTAAAAAATAATGATGATAACAAATTTATATTAATGTAGTTTTTAAAATACTGTTGATATTGAGATAAACTTAGAGAAAAGGCTAATAACAATTAAATTTAGAATTAAACTATTACTTATTAGAAAATTAAAGTAATATTTTTTATTTATGTGATTAAACATAGCTGGATACCATTACAAATTTATTACAACTAAATTTTAGTGACTTTAAAAATTGTATAAGGGAAAAATTCTATTATAAACACGGCGTATTCTTAACTTAATATCCAGTTTAAGAACATATTATAATTAGATTATAATTAAATAAAATATTCATAACAAATACTATTTATATATAAGTTTTCATAATTAAATAAAGAAAATAATAAAATATCGTGATTGAAATTTTAATAATTTCTAATATTTTTGATAAAAAAATCTGGAAACATGAAATACATATTTATTTCTATTATTAAAATTATGTGAATGAGATCATTTTATTAATATATATTTACTACATAATGAGTTAGATACTTTCTAATTTTATTAGAAAAACGTTTTACTGCATGATATCCAATCTTAAGTTATTTCAATTTATTTTAAATTTATTAAGAAGTTCTTCAAGCGTTAACTTAAAAATTACTTTCTAAGTAAATAAATAATAAATTACAAAATTTTATAAAAGTAAACAATAAAATAAGTAATACATAAAGTATATAAAATAATACAGAAAAGGCAATTACTCAAAACAAAAATGAGAAAGTTTATTGCATAGCAAATGTGGATACACACAGGCTTAGAAATAATTTTCTTCCTTTTATTCAAGAAATTCTGAAATTTGAAAAATTTGTCATGAGAAAAAAATGTAATATAAAAAATGAAACCCAAAAGAAAAATATTCAAATGATTGTAAAAAAGAATAAATATATAGTATTCTCGAAAAGCATACATTTTTTATGTAGTTTGCGTAACTAATATCCATGATAACAAAACGTATAAGACTTTCATATTATCTTTGAGGTATTATTTTATGTTAATACTTTTTAACATTAATTTTTTAGCTTTGCAAGCATTTTTATCCATATTGTTAAAGTGGTTTTTATAAAAAAAATTAATATGATTTTGCTTCAACACATACACAATTTTTGAAATTCCGAGTCACAAAACAAAAATTCCAAACAAATTGTGCGTTGCGTTTCAGAATGGGTAAATTTTGCTTTTTCAGTTCTGTTTTGGCATAATTTTTGTAGCGTATTTTTATAATATTCTTTATATATATTTTGAACTTAATATGAACATTATATATTTGAAACATACTTTTTTATTTAATTTTAAGCATATATTTTGGATATTGGATATTTATTTATTTATGTTGTAACATTTAGTTTTTCCTATATATATATATATATATATATATATATATATATATATATATATATATATATATATATATATATATATATATATATATATATATATATATATATATATATATATATTTATATATATATATATGTATATGTATGTATATATATATATATACATATAGGGAGAGGGGAGGCATTAAGCTGGATGGTGGAACTGCTCTCCAAGTTTTCATTATATATTTTGCTGTCGGGGATCGCTATTGCAAGAAGATATTTGCCCAAGAGAGATGTGCCTTTGGTACAGATTACGTTTTTGTAGATGGCCATGCATTATTACATTGGACTCTTGCAGTTCAGTAGCTAATGATAGGGAAGATATCACAAGAATGGATTGGCCAACGTATTCACCTGATTAAAATCCCATAGAACATGCGTTGTATGCTTTGGGGAGACATTTTTTGACTTTATGTGATCATCCTGCATGCACCCAACAACTGAAACAGATACTGGTTAAGAGTGATCTGATTGTTATTCTTCGCCTTGCAGAGACACTCTTGTGTAACGGCACTACCTTTTTTGATTCCCTACTGTATGTATTGAAGTTATTTTGCGCAATTTGTTTAACAAACCTAATAAATTTTAATGAATTTTTGTTTCATCTACCTATATTCATCTTATATATAAGGCTAATAATGAACAATAAACAAAGAATCAATCATAAACAGAAGCCTAAACATAAATAATATTTTTAGAATGTAAATCAAATGCTTATTTGCAGCCAACATTATTTACTTCACAATGATATTAATTTAAAAAAAAAGTTCCATAATATTGTATTGTATATTTTTTTACATTTGAAAAGAATTTAAGAATTGTTCCATAATGTGATCTTTCTTAGCATTAATGTTTAAAAAAATAAAATAAAAATAACATTTATTAATGAAATTTAAATGACAATATTAAAAATTGTAATCCAGATTCTGATATGTAGTAATATTTTATACTTCTGAATCAATACTTTTTTATACATGCTGCTGAGCATTCAAAATGCAAGACTCTAAAAGAAGTATGCACATCACAAGAAATTTACATCATGCATTTGTGGCTATTACATTTACAAATTATGTGCATTAGAGTGCGTATGGACATGATGGATGACTGTAGTACCACCAGCAAGAGCTATATGAAAAGAACGAAGACATTATTACTTTGAAGATTGGTAACTTTTTTCTCGTACGTTTTTTTTATGTAAACTGATTGATAATTTTTCGTAGAAGACATTGAATCTTTCAGAAAAGTTTCTGAGTTTATTAGAGGGAGGATAAAAGCATATATGTATTGCAATGGCATTTTTTTATTCAAAAGAATTTGTGATTATGTAGGATTGAAAATAAACAATTGTGATGCGTCTCTTTATTAGCTGGAAGCCGGAAGAGTTCTTGAACCGTCGGTAACTAAACCTACTTATTTTGTTTCATCATTGCACTTGATGGCAGGTATATGTGCGTATGATATAGATGAATCTCTCAACCACATCATTGACAACTCCTCAATTTATACAATCTGTTATACATAACTGGTGTCTTCTTGAACCAAATGTCCATAAGACTCATTACTTTCATTACCCTTAATTCAAAACCACATTCATTTCCAGATGTTCGCTAATAGAATTAAAAAAAAACATGGACAAGGGAATGGAATGATGTTAGTTGTTTCTGCAAATGATGTTTCTGCGTGCAGTACCACGATGGTTAGATTCAAGTCCAGAAACACCACAGTGAGAAGATTGCTAAGCTCTCCCATTATGCTTTACCAACACTGGTTTTGAATCCCATATCATGAGTTCAAGTGTTTTGGATTCGTACTCGTTTTTCTTCATTACGCACTACTGACAGATTAAACAGCCAGCGTAACTTCTCTGAGGTGTTGGAGATTATAAGGTACTCCAATAATCTCATCACTTTCTATAATTCATATTCCCCGAAGATAATGCCTGGTCACACATTGAACACATTGTTTCATGAATTTTTAATTCATGAAATTGAATTACTTACTTATCCTGCTTGCTCTCCCGATCTATAGACAATCGAAAATGTGTGGTTCGTGCTTGAACAACAGTTGTCCTTGGAAATATCACCCGCTGCTATACTAGATCCATTTATGCAATATGAAAAAATGGATACATTGCCGAGAATGCAGCTAAAGTCGATTTGATCCTTTGCTGAAGTTTGTGGCAGTAGATAAAAGAATCACAACCGCTACAACAACTGATTTTGTCGCCATCCACACTTCACAATATTCTAGAATTTCAATCATTTGATTAACGCACAACGTGTTATTTGTCAAACAAATTTTAAATTATATATGTATTCATTCTTGGTATGGCATTTGGGTGGCCAGCCTCGTAAATCATTACTTTTGTATTAATAACCATGAGTTATCATAGAGAAAATTAAATAAAATAAACCTTATTCATGGTGAACACCAAGTTTAAGAGAATAAAATAATCTTACAATTATATTTAATTTTTACAGCATTTAAAATTAAACACTTTTTGCATAATGTAAAAAATGAAGAAAAATATGTATTTGAGCTTAAAAAAATTAGAATTTCTTTGTAACTGTTGCATAGAACGTACTTTTTAAATGCACTAAGTAAAATATTTAATATATATAATATATATATATATATATATATATATATATATATATATATATATATATATATATATATATATATATTATATATATATATATATATATATATATATATATATATATATATATATATATATATATATATATATATATATATATATATATATATATATATATATATATATATATATATATATATATATATATATATATATATATATATATATATATATATATATATATATATATATATATATATATATATATATATATATATATATATATATATATATATAGAGATAGATAAATAATTTAAAATTTTAAGTAAAAATAATAGAAAAGTTTTCTTATTTATTCTAAAACAGTATAAATGAATTTTAACAATACATACAAGAGTATTTCATGAATTATAAAATTATAATGCTTCTTCAATATTAATTTTCTATACTTATGTATAATATTTTTGCTAAAACAAATACAATAAAATATTATCATTCACATAAAATATTACTTTTAACTGTATATTTTAAGATAGAAATTTTTATTTGTAAACTAAATTGCACCAGGCTTGGTATTTCTAAAATTAGATTTATATGTAGCAGAACTTCCACAAAGAGCACAAATTCTTTCATTTCTGTATCTTAACATAAGAAAGGTTTTACTTATAAGCTACACAGAGCTTAACAAAAGAATGTAATCTAGAAAATTTCAAACGGAAGAATACCTATAATGAAGTAGAAAAAAATTTAAAAAAAGTTTCATTCTAGTCAAATATACATGTTTACATTTTTTCGCTTATTTTAGACTGAATAAGGGGAAAACATTCTAAAAATTCACTGAAGGCTGTGCGGGTAAAAATGTAAAATAAAATTATGGAAAAACTTTATAAGAATAGAATATCGAAAAGAACTATGAAGGAGAAATAATGCGTTGCGAAAATATTAATGTTTATATGCATGGTCCTTTTATTAAAATATAAAAGCTAAAGAACTATAATTAAAGCTAAAGGACATCTTTTGTAAGTAGTAGAATATTTACCAGGTATAGAAAGTATTCAGTGCTAAAAATTCTGATTGAAAACTTTTTAGGAATAACTAGTTTAAGAAAAATTACAGCTTCCGCGAATAATTTTGCTTCTCATTTACATAAAGTCGTAAGTTACATTTTTATTTAATTTGCTAATGTATATATTTTTTATTTTATTTAATAAAAATTTGGTGATAAAGACGTAAAAGTTTCTAGAGAAACGATTTAAAAAAATCATGTAAAATATTTCTTAAAATTTGAAAACTATATTAATAAAAAGAAAATTGAAAGTAAACATATTTTTCAGTTACCTCAAAAGCGTATAAGTAAGGTTAACACAAATTGTGTTGTATAGTAATTTATAAATTTTATAGAATGTTTAAAATATTAATGAATATTTTTATTAAAAAGTTAAACATAACTAACATAATCTAATTTATTAATTAGAATCATGTACTGTAACAGAGGAACTACTGAATTATAATTTGCCTGTCTTTACCTGGTTATTTATTTATTAGAGTTTCCTATTATATAAGAAATGTGTTCAAGTATATAATTAATGTAAAATCAAAATTGAATTTTGTCTTTAAATGTTAGAAAAAATTAAAAATTATTAATTGCGTGAAAATTATAGTGATAGTTCTTTATATTATTAAATTAACAAACAATAATATATAAAGAATTAACCTATTTGTATATTAAAATTTACGCTTAATAGTAAAAAATAAGTCCAGAATAAACATATAGTGCATGATTTTAACTGTTGAGAAACTAATGTATTTTTACTTGTGATGATAGTTTTACGATATCAAATCTTCTCCCTTTTGTCAGCTGGAAATATTTACTTCAAGTAAATCTCAATAAAATATTGATTGAAATATATGCATTTCTAAAAATATTCGAAAGATTCTACTAATTTTATTTCATAAAATTTAAATTGCGTATCGATTAATTAATTTAGAAAATAGAAATTTATTATCAGACCATTTTAATTATTTTTAAAGATCCGCATTATTATTCTTAGGCACAGATCTTCTTTTGTCAGCAGAATTCTATGTTTTAGTGAATTCGGGCTTAGATATTATTCGAAATATAAATCAACAAGTATGCATAAATATGAATTTTTCATTCCATTTTCTCATCTCTACACAAATGGTGATTGAATTACAATAGCATGAGCAGTCATAAGACATGAACTCATACAAGAATCTATTCCTATATCTGCGGATTAGTTTATAAATTAGAAACAACTGCTTCAAAAATAGGCAGTCTAACTTTATTTAAGTGTTCTTTGTGGTTAATAAGAAACTTGTGTGATTTTCTTGTTTTTGTAAGTTGATTTTTGTTAAAATTAGTGTTTTTATGAATTGGGTATTTAACTTGTGATTTAATATCTCCGCGATTGACTTAAACTATTTTTATTAATACGGAATATCATGAATTAAATAAACGTATGATCACATGATGCACACTCAAGATTTTTTTAATTAATTTTAAGTTTCCCGTTTTGTTCTTATTAATGATGACGATTATAGATAAAACAATAATATCTAAAAATTATGCCCCATGTGATAGACTGTAACACACATTTAGATCAAATACACGCGTGAGCCTGTGATTTTTCAATTAATAAAACAGTTTCACTAAGACTAGGATATACCTGGCTCTTCTGGTAATTCTGTCTTCAAATTTGAGTAGAACTGCTTGACTCAAATTCCATTTATTTTTAAGGAATGAAGCTTAAAACTTAGGAACATTGTTATGACCATAATGGAAGTTTGCCAGTGCAAAATTGGTTAAAGATAATTCTGGTAGCTGTCACACACACTCCTCTGATATTGCAATGGAATATTCTCAAACCTGTCTCATTGAAGAGTTGAGTACTCCTTGATTTTGGCGAAATATTTTGCTATAAATTTAATTTCTGGTAACCCTAGTAGTTTTATATTGGTTTAACTTTTGTGTAGATTCAACAGTCATCTTGTTAGTCACATCTAAGCGTCAAAAATCGCCAAGAAATCAAGAGTTTACAATTGTAAGCTTTTATATCTCAAAACATTCCCACGAGTTTATGTAGAAATTTATCTCAAAAGGAGTAATGACTAGGAACAAGGTAATTAAAGAAATTGAATATATAAGCAAATTTTTCTACAAATTATTATGCAATTAAATATTAGATGTCTGAATAAATTTGCTATTAAAAAGAAAAGGGAAAAAAGATGTAGTGCACTTAATCTTACAGTTGTTAAATGATTCCATTCTAATAAAAATAAAAGGTGTTCAGGAAATTTCTTGGAAGGAAAATGAATGAATAAATTCTTTCATAATTTTAAAAACAGTACCAATTAAATTATTTGAAATATGAAAAAAATATTTATGAATCAAGTAATGTTTAAAGATGAATTTGTCAATAAATTATGTCCTATTTTAAGTATTATTGGAAAGAAAAGAAGATAGTTTAGAAATTATTAAATATTGTATACGAATAATATTAATTGTATGATAATTGTATAAGAATAATAATTGTATAAGGACGGAAAGTTCTATGAGAAAAATTATAATATTGCATGTACATTCAAAGCACATTTAGTTTGGGAATATGGCATTTCAGATTGGTATTTTGGTTTGGCTTGTCGCTCAACGGACATATTAATATTTTAAAGAAGACGGCACTTAGCTGAGATCTTTGAATGAGAAACAAAAATAATTTGTAGCACTTGAATTTGAGAGTTAGAAAATAAGTTCAAACATAATTTTTATTAAAATATTATTTAAAACAAAAATATGATTTCCCATCTGAAATGAAAATTGAGTCTGTTATTAACATAAAACATTAAGTATTAATAACTTAGATGATTATACTTCATTTAACGTTCTCGTAAATATTTCTTTTATAATAAGTCTATAAAAAATGTTAATTATTGTTATTGATTTTTTGTGCTATCCAATGAATATAAGAAAATAAGAAGCTTATCATAGAGCATTAACTTATTCAACTTATTCAATATTATTTTGATCAATTAAGGTTAAGTATATAACGTTAACTAATATAATATTCAAAGTATATTTTTTAACTAAATTCTTAACTTATTTATATAAAGTGTTTGCAAAATGGATCATTTGTCAGTTTGTAACATTTACTTTGCAGTATTTTTCATAGGTTTAAAACAGAAATTCTATGTATATGTATATACATACATCAAGGAATTAATTGCTGTATTGTTCTGTAATTACATTCGGCTGCAAGCTCGACTATGGCATTTCAGAAATCTTCATAGTAGCTGCATTTCTACATACTGTATGTAAATTTTTTTGCCATTTAATATCAGTTTGACTTTTATTGCCACTAAAAGTAGAATAAAATATTTCAGTTACAATGCAAATAAAGATAAAAGGCAATAAAAGTTAAAACTCAAAGTATCATAAAATTATCATGACACTATTTGAGAATCATTGATAATACTATTAAAAGAAGGTATGAAAATTTAGGATAGTGTAAGAAAGAAAATTATTAACAAATTGGGGCATCTTTTATTATTTTGTGTGATACTCTTTAAATGGATACTTTTCCACGTTGACATACATTGCAAAGAGATATCAAATATTTTGGATAAAAAGTCTGTACTGGTGGGTTGTTAGACATACCTGAATCACTCATTCAATTAGAGCTGTTCTCAAGAGTGAAAAAGCGAAAAAAGCTGTTAGTGCTTGTTGGACAATCCCACCAGTTTACCAATGGTTCCTGAGAAAGTTCTAGGGGTGCGTTATCACTCAAGTGCAGTAAGCAGGAACAGACTTCTATCATCAGCCTTAACAGAAGACACTTGGGGTTTGTGTCTTATTCTTATAAAAAAGATTATCCCAGAACGTTTGAAGTGTGCTGACTTTTAAGCCCCTCTTGGCTATGTTCTGGATTGTCTAGAGCTTTCCAGTATACTGATCTCCTTACAAACTCAATTTTAGTATTAAATTTTCTTAGGGTGATAGATTTCATAGATCTGATTTAGCGTTACTAACAACAGCAAAAAAGAAAAATGAATGACCATTAAAAATAAGAGGAAATATTTATGTTTAATTTATCCGTTCATTAGTATTTTCAGAGAATCAGTAGATAATAGGCAGAAAAAGTAGAAAAAATGAGTCATTTTTATTGTGAAACTCGTTTCTATAAGTTGTTTATTAGTGAACTTTAAAAAGATGTTTGTTTCTATGATTGATTGGGACAAAAAAACTGATGTAATTTTTATTTTACGGAAAAATTTAAAAATTGGTTATTAATAAATATTATTACTTAAAAAGTTACGACTTAGAATTAGCCGTGAAATATAATTTAATACCTAAATTTAAAATATAAATTTGATTTAAATAAGAATCAATTTGATAAATAATAATAACACTGAAAATATTTGATTGGAGGATTAGAATTCAAATGTTTTTATTATAGCATGGAAATTAAAATCAATTTTATGCAATAAATTTTAGTAATAAATTAATGATTAATTTATAATTTCACTTTAAATAAAAAATAACTCAAAATTTATGGGTTTTGAATTTTAAGATAATTGAGATATATTTCAACAATAAATACGTTGAAATTAGAGTAACCAATGTATTTCTTAAAATGTTTCATCATCCGAAGTGATATGCTAAATTTTAAATAAATTTATGAATTTTGGTCATAAATAAGTATCAAATATTGTGATAATTGGTTTCTAGTTTGAGATTGCTTTACACAAATAAGGCACGTGTTTTTCATTGTCGAAAAACTGAGTTTATTGCATTACATTTATAATTAAATTTTAAGTTGTAGTGACAAGAAAATTTGTTACTAAATATTTTATTCTATTACTATAAAATCAAAATTATTGCACAGAATCGGAAGTTTCTCTACAGAATAAAAAATGCTTTTGTTTTGTAAACATTTACAAATTGATTGTTAATTTTTCACGAAAGGTATTTATTTAATTAAGCTAATTTTAATGTTTGTTAATATTTGAAATCTTGAATAAATATTCATTTCTAAATATTAACATATTGTATTTCGTAAATATTTTAAAATTAATAAACATCACACAAAATATCAAGAAAATCATTTATCTAATTCTCTTTGAGATTACAAACCCTATTATTAAAATACTTTCTAAACCTCATCCTTTTAAACATTATGTTCCAATTTTGAATATTTTAAACAAAATAGTTCTGTTCTTTTAACAGAAAATATAGATTTCTTTCCATTTAAGAATGATTGATAATGCTTGAAATATTTTAAAAATATATATTTTAAAAAACATATATTAAAAATGAAAGTAAAGCGCAAAATCTATAGACCTCATTTTTCTTAATTTAATTTTTTTATCTCTATTAAGCAAAACTGTTTTCTACGTCTGATATACTCTACATGAGAATGTCTCAGGGGTTTTTTAGTTTCAATTTGACAAAAAAATGCGTTTTTAGCACAAATGTTAGGTTAAAAACTTCAATTCATTTATTCAAAAATAGTAAGAAATTTAGAGAATTGAATTCACACATTTTATAGTAAAATATATTCGCGAAGTATAATGTAATCATTGAATTATTTAAATTATGTAATTATTTACATTTGAAGTCAAACTTTTCATTGAGAAATAGAGAGTTTTCATGCTTCTGATAAAGAAGGTTTATAGTAGTATTAATAAACTCAAAAAATTTTTAATTTCAGAATAATTTAACAGTAAATTTTAGGCAAAAGAAAAGACAATATTAAAGTAACCATTGTACAAAGTAAAAGTACACTCATTGTCAATCAGAAAATCTTGTTCTATTCAGCTTTTTTTAAATGTTGAAAACAATTTGGTATTAAGTTATTTTATCAACTCATGAAATTTGTCCTTTGGGAAAAGTAATTTTTTTAAATTGTTGACATTTTGATATCATAGAAAATGCAGACAGTTTCTATTCTGAAATATTTTTACTTTATGAATGCTTTCTCTCAATCAATATATTATTTTCAGATGTTCACGTCTAACACAAAACTAAAAAAAAGGAAGTCCGCAAATCATCTATAAGACCATATCTTTTTATTGAAAACTGGAGTTTGCTTTCTTTATTTTATATTTGATTTAGTAGTAAACAGTTCATGTAAGGCCATAAAATACAAATTTATAAGCGAGTATAAGAAAGATTGCAGAATTTTAAAGTATAGTTTTTGTTTTTCAAATTCTTTCAAATTGATAATCTTTCCTTTTGAAAATTTACAACCAAATGGAGGAATGAAGATACGAGATCCTTAAATTTTCAGAAGCATAAAACAGAATTTTATTTATTTTAAATCCCAACTTGGTTCTCTTTCTTGCTTGTTTTTTAGGAACATTTGGAAAAATTATATTCAGATAAAGGTAAAAGTATAAAAAAAATAAAAGTCAGAATATTAAGTATAGTAAGCTAGTCTTAAAATATATTTATTTATATATAAGCTTAAATAATTTATTTCAAGTTATCGCTGAGGCATCATTTTAAAGCATAATACTTTTTCTGCATATTACAAAATGTCATCTAGATAAAAAAAAAAAAAATTTGACTAAAAAAAAGACATTTTTAAAAAAATACCTTTTTCGTTTTTATAAATTACTAAATGCTTTGAATATACTGATTAAATGTCTATATCTTTATCGATTCATAAATTTCTGATTAAAATTTAGTAAAAAAATTCAGGTTTGATTTTTACTTTGAAATCTGATGTTAATATTGCATTTTAATAAAAAAGAATTATACATTTAAAAATTTCAATTTAATTTGGGCTATATTAAGAATGAATACATATTTTTATATAAATATTTTCAGCATTAAATTTTAAATTTCTTCTTTACTATTTATAATTCAGGATATTGAATAAGAAAAATTATTATTAATGAATGGAATTTTATTCAGATAAAGGTAAAAGTATAAAAAAATAAAAGTATAAAAAAATTATTTATCAAACGATAATTATTTGTATTTATTTTTATGAAATTAAAGTAATAATTAAAGAAGAACTGAAGCAAACATGTACTGGCTTAAAACACAAATAAAATCCTTAATTTTGTTCAGTGCAATATAATTTATTTCTGAAATATTATAAAATAAACATGTGAATAATTTTTTAAATCTTATTTTGGTTTAAGGAAACTCTTCAATTTCAATTATTTAAAAATGAAGAATATGATTATAAAACATAAAGGATATGTCACAATAAATAAACTTTGAAATTTAATGAATGTTTAACCTTAAAATAACAGGAGTTAAAGGCAAATGTACAACCATTTTAAAATATTTTATAAAATTAAAAAGAACGTAATTTTCAAAAAATAATACAATTAAAGAAGAAAAACTCTGTATACTCTGTCGGTTTATAGTAATTCTGTCGGTTTTTAATATTTTAAAGAAGACGGCACTTAGCTGAGATATTTGAATGAGAAACAAAAATAATTTGTAGCACTTGAATTTGAGAGTTAGAAAATAAGTTCAAACATAATTTTTATTAAAATATTATTTAAAACAAAAATATGATTTCCCATCTGAAATGAAAATTGAATTCTGTTTTTAACATAAAACATTAAGTATTTATAACTTAAATGATTATACTTCATTTAACGTTCTTGAAAATATTTCTTTTATAATAAGTCTACAAAAAATGTTAATTATTGTTATTAATTTTTTGTGCTACCCAATGAATATAAGAAAATAAGAACCTTATCATAGAGCATTAACTTATTCAACTTATTCAATATTATTTTGATCAATTAAGGTTAAGTATATAACGTTAACTTATATAATATTCAAAGTATATTTTTTAATTAAATTCTTAACTTATTTAAAGTGTTTGCAACATGGATCATTTGTCAGTTTGTAACATTTACTTTGCAGTATATTTCCTAGGTTTAAAACAGAAATTCTATGTATATATATATATATATATATATATATATATATATATATATATATATATATATATATATATATATATATATATATATATATATATACATCAAAGAGTTAATTGCTGTATAGTTCTGCAATTACATATTACATAAATAAATTTTAAACTTAAATTAAATCCTCAAAATTTGATTGATACTTTAATAAAATCATTATGAAATTTACTATGCTTCAAATTTTTTCCTTTGCTTTCAAATAATTATTTTGTTGTTATCTAAATGAATTTTCTGTGAAACTAAAGGCGCATACATTAAAAAGAATTATCATGTTTTGCTTTTTCTCATATTTGAAGTATACTATAATAGAGATATTATGAGAGAAATAAAAATCGAAATACATTTGTTCAAAAATAACATTTGAAACCAAGGAAATCTTCCTAATTTGCATATTTTAATTTATTTATGTACATGGAGTGACGGAATTGCTATCAATAGTCACCACGCTGAATTATTTCTCAGTATTAATATAAATTATTTTATAAAAATGGACAATTTGATATTTTGTAAAATTCCTTTAATTTAAAAACAAAGAAGGAAAATATAAAAAATTATGATTTTTCTAGAAAAAATATTAAATGTACTCTGCGTTTAATTTTTTGTAAAATAATACTTGGAATAGCCCATTATATACTTTAGAAATATGCGTAACTAGTTTCTGAGGTTAATGGAAAAATGGTGAAAACAGCTTATATTGTTTTTTACTCAATGCTGCAAAGAAATTATGCTTGTAAAATTTGCGCTTTAAAAGTTAAAAATAAGCAGTAATATACAAAAACAAAAAACAAATACAAAACGATGCAAATAGTTTATGCTATTAAAATCATATTTTAATCGGAAATTGTTTTAAAAAATATTTCAAAGTGTCATTTTTTACGAAGTATAACCGCTAATTGTAATTGAGGCACTTTATATTTTTTTCATTCTTCACTGACATAATAAAGATTTTAATTTTCTTCAGAATTGCGATAACTTTAATTGTGTCTTTACCAAAGAAAACTTTTTTTAAATAATTAGAATAATTACTTTCTTAAATGAGAATATTTAAAAATATACTTATGGTAAGAACAAATTACTAAATGGAAAAAAATGTGATATTTTCTCAACTTTATTTAATTTTATGTTTTGTTAATGTTTGTAATAGCATACGTTGCTTTTTTCACTTTGATTAAGTTATTTAGAATAATTCCTTCTTTAATACTTAGATTTTTTTCACAAAAATGCTGAGTTTTATACGCTGAACAAATGTTTAATTTTCTTAATTACAATGATTTGTTTCTACATACTTATAATTTTAATCAATTTTGTTCTTATATTAATTAAAATACTTTAACTAAAGGGAATGTTCATATTTAAATTTAAAGTAACATAATATTTGTAAGTTAAATTAAATACTCACTTAAGATTCATTTTATAATTTCTAATTATTAAGGATTATGAGATATTTGCACATTATTTAAGAATTTTGAAAAACATACACAACACTTTAATGTATTATTTTTTAAGATGACTTTTAATAACTTTTAGTTTTTACATAACAGTAATTGCACAAGAAAATTGCTCTTATTACTTCACATTCTTCAATAATTATGCTCTTGGTAATGTCTCTTTAATAATAATATTTTTTATGAAAATTAGTTGGCACAAATTGTATGTAAGATATTTCATTGCGTTATTTTAATATCTCGAAAATTAGGAATTCTTAATTTGTTGTAATGCAAACAAAATGTAAATCAATGAGATTTTAAGGGATTCACGATGCACCCTTATTTCATTTCTTTTAAATATAGCTTAAATATTTTGAATAAAAGACAAATGTTTCCTAATTCAATATAAATGTATTGATTTTTGTAAGGAATGCGCTTTCATACAAGAATACTATGATTTTAAATTAAAAGGAAATCACACATTATTTATTTTGCTATTTTTGTTATGCATAGTAAATAAACAGTTTTCTTTCTTGGGCTTAGTGACATTACTCATTTACATGTATGCACATTATATCTTCTACATATTTCGTATACTTTCTTACATATTATATATATAAATATATATATATATATATATATATATATATATATATATATATATATATATATATATATATATATATATATATATATATATATATATATATATATATATATATATATATATGTGTGTGTGTGTGTGTGTGTGTGTGTGTGTGTGTGTGTGTGTGTGTGTGTGTGTGTGTGTGTGTGTGTGTATTAGGAATAAGTTAAAATCAGCATATATTATAAATGAAAGTGTACAATGCGCGTGCCACTAAAACTTAGAAATGAGTGCCGATACTAACAAGGGAGTTATATAGTGTAGTAACCCCTTTTCTCCTGTCCATGAAAATTTCCCTTTTTCATCTTAAGCGCATGCTTTTGAAGATTTAAGGGCTCGAATTTTCACCCTCTAGAAATTTTCAGAACTATCGAGAACACTCAAGAGTATCCGAAATCATTCTGCAACGTTCCAGAATATTCTGGAATGTTCGGAAATAGTCTGGAATATCTCAGATAATTGTGAAACGTTCCAAAACTCACTCAAATACTGTAGAATGTTCTAGAACATTGCATACTATTCGAAGCTTTTTTTACGGATGAGGCTATTTGTTTATAGGTAGAGAAATATGCGAATAGACTGACCCTATGGGCTTTGAAGAAAGTAACAACAGAATTTTTTAATTCTTTGCATGTACCAAGTAGGCCATTACTCTGCCCTCGACTGAAAATTGGATGTCTGATCATACTACTCACACGTTTCAAATCACCCATATTATGCAGGTAAAAAAGATGATCATCAAACATCTATCGAATAACATGCAAGAAGCCAAACAAGTAACTGGAAAGAACAAAGCACACATTGTATTTATTCCCAGAATAACACTGATCTTTACTAAACTGACATTCCAGTTTAAAATGTTTTGTTTGTCGATCAACGGTCATTTTTTGCATTGGGGGCTAGTTAGACTTGGATCTACTGTTCAAAGTCCAGTTTAAAGTACTGAAAAATCAATCAAATTAGCCTATATTTTTCCAATTAACAAAAGTGAAGGACAAACTTAAAAATATTGTGACATTAACATTTAAAGACGCCTGTTTTTCTCACTGTTAACTATACGTACCTTGCTCTTGTCTAGAAAATTCGAAAAATTCATACATATATGCCTCGGATAACAAAATGAAAAATGTTGTTTATAAACAAATACTGTAAATAGAACTATTATAGCTAGAACGTATTTTCAATAAAAAAATTTGTATCTCTTATACTCTTTTAAGTTAATCCTTTTATTCCAACTATCACAGTCTCAAATCATTTCTCAAAGCCAAGCCGGGTAACTCAGCAAGAAAATTATAAGTGAAATTCAATATGAAATTCTATATTACGAATATTTGTGTCAAAAGAGAGTTCCTAAGAAACTTATATTATAATAATAGATTAAAAACTTACGTTAATAATGAAATCAATACTATTTTCATCGCACGTCAATAATTTTTCTTCTTGTTTTTAAAAAAAGTAATAAGGAAGAAAAGCGAAATAAATAAAAAAATATGTTCCAAATACTCATCTTCTTGAAGTAGGATTAAAAAAAGAAAACATTCTAGTGAAAAAGTATTTGTTAAGGGAAATTCTTGAAAAAAACAAATGTTGCAATTTTGTATTATTAAGTGATTGCAACATTTGCTTCGCTTAAATACTTTTCTTCTTTTTCGCATTGATTTGTTAATTATCGTAATTGATCTAAATTACTTAGTCCATTAAGTACGCTCAAGATATTTTTCTAAATTTACCAGCTTCTTTAAATTAACGCTGAATTTCAATTTCTAATAAGTAAAGAAAAAGTGCAAGAATTTTTTATTAAAGTCAACAATACTCAAATTGATATCGTTGACTAGTTTCGGATTATATTTTATTTATTTAATTACGTAAATCATTAGAAGAAGCATTTGAAACTTTTACAAAAACCGAAAGCATTTTCCGGATGAATACAATTCGGAGATAGTTAACATTCTTCATAAAGAATTTTTATCGGTGTTCTAAAGCACTTTGTTTTTAAAACATCTTTCATCTTTGATATATAATACATATATATATATGTATATATATATATATATATATATATATATATATATATATATATATATATATATATATATATATATATATATGCATATTTTCTCATAATTAATAAAAAGAAAACAGTTCAGTTTAAGAAACAATCTTTGCATGTAAAAATGAAATTTAAATTAAATATTTTATTTAAATGAAGGGATTTTTCTTCCTATATTTCCATCAATTAATTATATTGCTTTCTTATTTTTAGGACAATTGTAACAATAAATATTAATTACAAATTATTTTCTTAATCATTACAAATATGTAATTATTTTCCTGTTGGTGAAGATAAAGTGTATTTTATTAAAACAAGGAGTAGAAAAACAATATAACACATGAACGCACAAACAGTTTAAGAGATTGAAAAATATATGTTAAATTTTAAATGCGATACTAAATTTCATACAATTTATATTTACTTTGTAAATTTTATGAAATTATATATATATATATATATATATATATATATATATATATATATATATATATATATATATATATATATATATATATATATATATATATATATATATATATATATATATATATATATATATATATTTAAGGAGAGAGAGTCAGAATGAACATACATACAATATCTTAACAGAACAATTTGTATGTAAATGCAAAAATAATAGTGTTTAGAAAATCATACATGATGTGTGTTCATCTTGAACTATTAAAATTAAGAGAGAAATGTTTTCAAATAATGATATGAGATTAGAAAGAATGCAATGTTCCTTTTCTAAAGGGTGTTATTTTTTAAATATTGAACTAAAAATTTAGAATTTATATCAGAGAAATGTGTCATGAAAAATTTCTAATTCATGCTCATTTTGATTTATAGCAGAAGAGCATACCTTCCACTCCATACACTATTTTCTTTCAACTTCAGGCATTTTTTTTCACAAAATAAAATGTATGAGGTAATGAAAAGATCGTCAATGACAGAAATGGAATGTATGAAAGGAAATCTAGCTAACTCCTCCGTAATTCATTTTGTAGATTTAAATTTAGCTTTGTTAAAAATGAATGAAATGTTACCATTATGGATGATATTTGCTACTGTACGTCCCTATATGAGTTTCCAATATTTAAAAAGTCAACTATCTTTGTAATTTTGTTTGAAAACATAATGGTATTTCACATGAATTCTTTTAATACAAAATCATATAGTGTCTCATTCCAAAGCGAGTAGATTTTGGAAACAATTAACACTAACGAATTCATTCGTAGTCTTGATATTTTCTATGTTCTGCAAGTTTTGATGATGAACAAAATATAAAAACTATTTAATCAACAAAACCTTCACTATCAATTTGGGATACTTTGATTTAAGAACTACCAAAACAAACTTTTAATGCAGGTGAATAATTTTGCTTTTGCTACCTTAACAAAATTTTAACATATTATAGTCATCAATTCCTGTATTAGGATATGTATGAATTTTTTGATATTGAAATGATATTTTTCCTACTCCTTTTGTTTTTAAGTGTAGAATATGTAAGTTACTTTCCATTGTAAGTGTCATCCGTTTAGGCAAATGGAAAATTAAAAGTTGTTGGACGATTACACACTCTCTCTGTTTCTCATTCTAAGTCATGTTAATCTCCGATATTGAAAATAATGTTTACCTATACACTTTTCATTAATAACAGGTTTTAGAATGGGATCACAAGTACTTTCGAAAAATAAAAACTTTTGATATACAGAAACATACATTACAGTTTTGTAAATATATTACAATGGTTATAGTATATTTTTTCTTAAATTGCCTAATATATGTAGAAAAAAGTTTGAAATTCAATACTAATTTCTCTGTTATAATACAATATCAGATAATCCTGAATATCCAAAGAATATATTAAAATTGTTAAGCATTTGTGAATGAAAATAAACAAGAAACAGAAATATTTTAAAATGTGATTGAATTACAGGTAACCCTCCTATAACACGGTAGTTAGGTTCCTAGAAAATGCCGTGTTGTGTGAAATCGTGTTGTATGAGATTCAGAACTAGTACAAAAAGGGGGGTTACGTTCCAAAAACTTATTAAAAACAAATATTTTTTTATTTCGACATAAACAACTTAATTTTTATTAAATAATAAATGTATATCCAACACAAAATAAGAAAAAAATATTTTAATCTAACGTAACCCTAATTTAATGAATTTATTCGTCGTCACTGCTCAGTACAATCAACCGAGAACGTTTTTTGGGTGGAACGATATCGCCTTCACTTTCAGAACTTTTTTCTCTATTTAAAGTTGTTGTATGTTTTCCCCTCTTAAAAAAATCTGTAATCGAACTTTGCTGACTAGTTCTTACTAGGTCATTGTAAATTTCGCGGTATGGAGTTAAACAGTTTTGCAGCTCCCTTTTGAATTTTCGACTTCTTTCCGTGGAAGGGTCAGTTTTCAAGAAAAATGACTCGAGATTTTCCGCTAAGCATAGGCCTTCTTGTAATTCTTTTAATGTTAAATTCTTAACTGCACAATCTTCATCAGAGCTAGCGTCCTGAAAATCTATTCGATTTGCATCTAGGGATGCCGCCGACCGATAACAAGCTCTAACATTGGAACAAAACCGTGTTATAGGATGACGTGTTGTAGGAATTTTCCCGCAATTTACGAATCGTGTTATAGCGAAACCGTGTTATAAGATACCGTGTTATAGGAGGGTTACCTGTACTTAATGTAAGTTAATAATAAAATGTAAGTTATTACTAAAAAATAAGGAAAAATAACGAAAAAATAAAAGAAAAAAATAAGATTACATTATTATTTGATTCTCTCGATAAAGAACAAATTTATTTTATAAAAGGAAATAATTTCTACTATGTGGTAAGCAATTAAATATTTATGAACTCAGCTTGTTATTCACATTTGGTGTTTCTTCATGTGTTTTATAATAAAATAACTACTTTTTGGATGCTTTTCAGCGAACATATTATGAAATAAATAATAAAACACACATATTCTTATGCAATAATTTTGAAAAAAATACTGACATAGTTTATCTAATAGATAAAATTGATTTTCATTGTGTACTAAAAATTATATAACTTAAAAAATTTTAATATAATTATAATGTAAAGTTACCTTAGATTTAGATTTAAGATAGGGTGGTTCCAAAAGAATTTAGCACCGCGACCATAGGTCTATTGTACTATACTCCTCAGAAAGCCCTACTTTAAGAAACCAGTGGCTGAAGCAAAATTCAGCAAACATTTTACAGTAATTTTCTGCAACATCCAAGGTTCAATCAAGTGCTGTCCCAGGTGTTCAAATTTATGTGCGGAAAAAGTTTCACATTCACATAAGATGTGTATCGAAGATTCTTCCATATAAGAACAACCTCTACAAGTGGGATCATATGAAACTCCCATTATGGTGAGATGTCTTTTAATAAAATGTTTTTAAGAAAATGGAACTTCCAAATTATAACCCTATAGTAATTTGATTTTAGTTAAAAAGTTTATTTGATAATAATCATAGTTCTTAATTGATAAATGATAAGAATCGATAACATGCATAATTTAAATAAGAAAAAAAGCTCTACATATTGGTACTCTAAATATATTTTTTCAATATCTGTAAAAATGATTTTACTTCTTCAATTCAATTCTTGTTGTAAATTATTGGATAGAAATGGAAAGATAATTTTATCCCTCGGCGCAAAAGGAAATAAATTGATAGTAATTCTTTAAATATAGTACCCAGTTAGTGTAGCATCGTCATACCAAAAATAGTTGAGTCATCATAATTTGAAAGCAAGGACCAATCAATAAGCTCTTAGGCTTGTTAGGCAAACCCTGATATGTCAGATTTAACACTTAGGACATTGCCACCATCACCTGTTTTATGTACCTCAGCAAATATTAAAGAATGCAATAGATCTTCAATTAGGATGGGGATTAAAGCAAAAGATAACAATTATAATATGTTCTGATGATGTGCTTAAATTTGTTGGATGTCATATTTTGTTGATATGATATATATATATATATATATATATATATATATATATATATATATATATATATATATATATATATATATATATATATATATATATATATATATATATATATATATATATATATATATATATATATATATATATATATATATATATATATATATATATATATATATATATATATATATATATATATATATATATATATATATATATATATATATATATATATATATACTTTAGAGCAACCACACACCATTGATGCAACAAGGTGGTGGCGTTCATAAACTTTGTTTAAAGTGAAGATAATTTATCTTTTCTTTAATAATTTGAATTATTTTATCGATTTACAATTTACTTGATTAAATTAACTGTGCAAAGTTTCTTTAATTAATAAAACAAAATAAATGCCATTCAAATGTATTTCTGAATTCAAGGAAAATGGAATTGTTGGCTACGGTGATTCTAATTTCTAGATCCTTACTAGAATCTTTTCAAAAAATAATTATTACTTTCCTTATGCTTTCTAAAAATTATGTATTATCCTTTCTAGAAATAAATCACTTCCATACTCTGAATCAAGCAATATTTATACCTCTATGAATAGAATAGACATAAAAAGTTATAACAGACTGAGAAAAGTGATTGCAACCCTTCATCACTCATAAAGAGTGATTTATTTTTTTCTACGATTTGATGAATCAATATATACACCAAAACTAAATCAAAACAAATCTTCCCTAAAACCATTTTCTTCCAAAATAGTGAAATGTTTATACAAGCATGGATAGAGATGCAAGCGTGTCCCGTACTGAACCTCATGCTTATCAGGATTGTACTTCACCCTCATTGAGCTTCTCATAATTTTGAACTACTATCAGGTGATGAGATCACACCTGAGCTGGCATTTTCCTCTCTACATACAAGCTACACTAGCCGAAGGATTTTGGATATCAACATTATCTTGGATACGTCTCCAACCCATGAAGTTCCAGCAACCTAGTGAAAGATAATGTGGGCAACCTTTCATACGTTACTTGTGACAAGCTAAATTTCACTTTCTTGATCTTGAAGGAAGTGTCGTGAAGTTAGTGAGCTGCTGAAGTTCAATAGATGTGTATAAATAACATTTGATTTCGATAACACCATACTGATATATAATCCTGATCTCATGGCTACGATTGCTTTGACTTAAACCAACAAATGATAGGGATGGGTATCCAAATGAACCGATAGAGTTTTATTGAATGAATAATTTTTCCTTGTAAACTAAGATGGATATATTAGTGATTACTCTCTACATCATCATACTGTTTCATCAACTGATATAACCATTTTTTGAAGTAGTTATAGTTCTACTTCTACACCTTGTAGTATCGAAATTAGATTATTTGATTAGCTAATCAAATACGTTCAAAATATTGCAATCTGTAATACTTTCTCATATTTATAAACTGTAATCGAGTATATTTTAACTTAACTATATAAGCTCATACATTATCTAAGGTTTTTTCTTCGTCTATTAAATTGCATTGCTTTCCTAACAAAAGTCCATTTTACATGTCTGTCACTCGTAAAGATGTTTATTCACTTATTTGAGATCTACTAGCCCTAAATATATTACGCACTAGAACAATAAGCAGAAATCCGCGAAGTATGAAGGCAATACGGACTATCATTCCCCAAGAAAGTTTCTGTAAAACAATATCCTGGTGTAGAACAATGATTATTGCTATTATTGAAGGTAACATTCATTATTTATTTATTTATCACTCTTCACATCTCAAGCAAAGTGAATGTTGTGTCTTCAAACTGTTCAAAGTTACATTGCTTTAAATTTATTGTTAATTTAATATTATTTATATTATAATTAATATTTAAAAACAATAAATTTAATAGCAGTTAATATTTCTTTTTCCTTGGTAAATTTATAATTGTTAATAATGTATGCAAAATTTATTTTCTTCTCTTAGTGAATAAATAAACTATAGAATAATAATATATAAATATATTTTAGTACATATAAAATAGTGCTTGTGCTAATGAAAACGATTTAACTCCTCGTAAAATTCGCATATATTTAAAATTGAAATAATTAAATAATAAATTAATAAACTATAATATTATTATAACTCAGCAAGTACATATTTATTTATAAGTAAGCATTCATTAAAAACTAAGAAATTAATTACCTTTTTTTAAAATAAAACATGTTTTTAAAATAATAAAAGTGTATTTTATTTTGCCTAAACCTGGTTCAACAGAAGCGAAATAGGGTGACGTTCAAAACTGATTAAATAATAAATTCACAAAAATTTCTCTCCTCTATATTTTAATGCATAAAAACAAAAAGCAAATGAAATATTTTGGTTTATTAAGTTTCTTTCTTCTTATCCTAGATGTGGTTTTTGGTTTATTCTCTTTATTATTACAAGAAAAAGATTCCTCTGAATTAAGTTTCTCCCGGTACTTCATATTAGTAAATAGAAAAAGTAACTAATCGAAAGATAAAAGAGAATATTCTTTTGTCATTTGTACAGATCAATGCATGAGTTGCATGATAATTTTGTTTCATATCTTTGCTTTACCATTGAAAGAAAACGGAGCTACTAAATTAATTTAAGTCAAATAAATGTCATTTAATCCTATAAAGCATTCTTGAAGTGTATTATTTATGAATTTTCCTAACAAAGTATAATTAGAGCATTTATTGTTCCTTTTCACATTTTAATATCAATATTTGTTAAATTAACATTTATATCCTTATATTAATTATCCTTTAAATTTTTGCTATAATGTTACTTTACTTAGACATTACTCATTACAAAATATTATGGTCAGTTATCAATAAATTTTTGAAAGTTTTATTTACACTTTATAAACAGTTGTTTTGAAATATCTATTTATAAAGTGGAAATAATTATTATTTGCTTTTAATTGCGAGAAAACTTAAATTTATTTTTTAGAATTGTGTTGTTGATTTTTTAATAAAATAGTAATGTGTTTCTTCTATAAAATTCAGTATACTAAAACAAAAATATATATAATTATAAAAAAGTGCTTCAAAAGTTAAGATTATTTAAAAAATAATGATGAAATACAATTTAATTATATATGTATTAATAAAAATAAAAGTACCAATAGAAATATGAAACTTTCTCTATGATAATTATAGTTAAAACACGCAGAAAAACTCCCAAAAACTATACTCTGAAAAATTATCGAATTGCAGAAATTAATGTTTTTGTTAAGATAAATTCTGTTATTAAAAACTATTATAAATAAATGTTAAAAGAATTTAAATTTAGGAAATAAGTTTCCCAATACTATTTTGCACCGAAACTTTTATCATAGAAAAAATATCTACAATATGAGAAGAAAATGTCTTGGTAAGAAAGAATTAACTCATCATGTCATCCTAACCTAATAATGTCAAGGAATTTCCTACCTGAATGGTATTTTGTGCTTTTCTTGGGACTTCTTTCCTTGGGTATCCGCTCAAATATTTGCCTAATATTTAACAGTCTGTCTCCAGTGCAGCAAATGAAAGTTTCTTACTGACAAAAGATTGCTTCTGTTTGTCTCTCTTGTTTGCAATGATTGTAATCATGTTTCTTTGCTCATAAAGAAGTCCAAATAAAGTAAGCAAGTGCTAATTGTTTCATAATTACGTATTTAAATTAAACATCAAATGAATATTTTGGGACTATTATTTGATATACCTAGACTCGTAAAAAAGCATTTTAATAGATTACTTGAAATGCTATCAAATAAAAGAAGAATAGTAAAATTAGACCTTGTTGATAAATTATTAAAAATATCATATGATTTATTTATCGAGAATATTTTTTCACAGTATCATTTATTATTAAATAAAATGCTGAAAAATCATTAAATAAAATGTAAAAAATATAATCACACATATTATGAAATTTTTGACATTTATTTAGTAACATTAAAGAATGACTTAGATAAGTTATGAGCCTAATATAGCAGAAACATGTATCTATAAGAATGAATTGAAAAGAAAATCATATGTCTAATTAAATATGTTACTTCTGTTCAATTTTAACATATTTACTGTTAAAATATGCATAGAAAATTATGAAATAATTTTTGGTGTATTAAATTGTCTTATAAATGAAATATAAGTGATACATTTTATAAATAATATTACACAAATAATACAACTTACTTTATTAAGTATTTTCATTATACTTTACAATAATTTGATGTAAGATTCAAAGAAATAAGAGGATACGAAATTCTAAGAAACTCCATATATTCCAGAACAGGTTGAACATCTTCAATTTTAAGTTAGTTATGTTAGATGAGTCATTAAATTTTCATACCTTTTTTCTTTTTTGAATTCTCATTTTAAGTTGAATTTAATATTTTCCTTCTCTTACCTTTCATTCGGCAATATTTTCTGCAAAGTAGAAGCAAAAATAATATACCTATGAATAATATATACAAAGCTTAGTTGACATTCGATGCACCATATGAAAATATCTTGATAACATATAGCAACACTACTATAACATAATCTGCATATTAATTTAAGTTAAAATAATAAAAATTAACGAGTGTATGGAAGAGACTATGATGCAATTGGGAAAACTTACGTGTAATCAAATCAAATTACATGTTTGCGTGAAACAGAGGTTTATTACTGCTTTTAACAAATAATATGCAGCATTATTTTTAATAGAACATTTTGCTCTTTTTTCAGTAATATTGTTTTTTAGAGGTAATAATTAGGTCAGTAATGAAAATGAACAACGAAATAAATAACAGAATAATAGAGCAGTGAAGAGATAACTATATATATATATATATATATATATATATATATATATATATATATATATATATATATATATATATATATATATATATATATATATATCAAAGCATAATATCACGCTTTGTTATAAAAATTCCAATACATCTTACGAGTGTATGAATGTATTATAATAAAAAAGAGTATAATGATATATATATTTCAGACATTTTCATGAACACATAAATTTAGCATTCGATTTCATAGATATAAAAAGTTTCTTAAATATATATAACATTTAAATATATATAAAATTAAAATTTTTAACAGGCAAATCTATCATTACAAAAATTTAATATTTATAAATTTTTCTTACTTTTTTTGCATAACTGACTGTCATTTTTATAACTGATTTTCTTTACCGATTTTTTATACACGTTACATTTATATAACTGATTTTCTGAACTTAACATCAGTCTTCTTGCCCGAAGACTGATGTTAAGTTTGTTTGAGTGTTCTATATAATATTATAATCTTTTTAAAGTTCTCAGAAAAATTCCTGAAGCCCACAGAAAAGAATAAAAATCACTAATTTCTATAATTAAATAAAAAACTATACACGTAGTTTTTTATTCTCTAACATGAAAGCAATGCTTTTGTCAATCGAAATTTGAACCAGATATGTGCACACGCTATAAATCATTAAATGAAAAGTTAAAAAAAGTTTTAAATGTTTGCTATTTTTCTTGAACAATATTATAAAAATATTTTTTAAAATAGAAATAAGTTTTAAATTATATATAGAATTTTTTGGAAATTTTGTCAGATTATAATGAGAAACCGTGTAAAAATATTCTAAGTTGCTTAAAAAGTTTTCAAACAATATTTTTCTTCTTCTAATGCTAAATATTTTTGATATACTAGTAATTGCACTGATTAAAATTTAATGGAATATTAACTTCAAAGATTTCAAAAATAATCTTTTAAAAATTTTCATGTATTACTTTTCCTATTCAAGAATGATTTATTATATATACTTTTCACATTAAATTAAATGTAAATTTTTATATAATCTCAAAAGAGTCTAAGTATTAATGACTAATATTTAAATTAGAACTATCATATTTTTACAGCAGTACTAGAATAACTAATGATTAATAAAAACGTTAGGAAAGTAAAGCTACAGTATGATTTTAATGTAATATATAGTCAGTTTTGCTGTGAAAAAATAAAAAAAACTGAAGTTACCCTGCACGACTATTTTTTTATTCATTTATTATATATTTAAAAATGTAGAATTAATTTAAGCTAGACATATGATTAAGGCATTCAAGCAGTAAAATTTTCTACCTAAGGTAATTTGAGCATCATCTTAATAACTTTTTTTTAAAGATTACTTCAATAACAGGCTTTTGCTTCGCAAGAAGTTTTGATACTAACTATAAAACTTATCGCTAAAAGGGAAGTTTTTTTTAATTTTTTTCCTTTTACAGACTTTTAAGCATGTCAATTAAAATATTAAGTATTTTATCGGAGGAAAAACAATTTTTATTAATAAAATGTAAAACCTAAGAGATTATGCAAAAATAATTTTCTTTTATTTCTTTTAAAGATTATTTTAATTTGTGTAAATCAAAAAGCAAAAATGAGACAAATTTATAACATGATATTTAACTAGTTTACTGAGTGCCAAATTAAAATTTTTATGATAGGCTATTAAAGAGTTGTTTAATAAATTAGTAATTTAAAAAATTTATAAAACTTTTATGATATTATTTAGAATGTATCATTAATGTATAATAGATATTAATACAATAATTTTAACTTTTGCAATAAAAAATAATTTTAATTACTAATATTTTAGCTAAAAAACTAATTTCTTTTATACTTTAAGTTACTGTTGACAAAAAATAGCACAATTTACAATAGTAATTTTGCAATTAATAAGAATACTAAAAGTGTAAAGGATTGTTCAAATTGACATTTTTATTTCTCATTTCTACAGTTTGCTTCTTAATTAAAAATGTTAGTAATGGTATAAAGTTTTATGTTAAATAATAAAATATGTTAATTTAATAATAATAAAATTTGTTCGTTTATTTAAAGCAAGAAATATCTGAATCAATTAAGTTGCAATGTAACAAGAATAAATTTAACCCATATAAATCGTATTAAATACATATTTAACCAAAAATATAAAATATACTGGTATTAGCATAAAAAATTAAGTATTATTCACATGCTTATACGTATATATAAGAATATATTTATGTAGATAGCAATGCTTTATTATGCAAATTAAATGAAAGCTATTGATGATACCTAATTTTACGCTACAAGGAGGAGAGTTTAAAAATGGGGTACATTGAGGACCTGTGTGGCAAAGAAAGAAATGTGTTTACGACTGATCTGTACGTCGCTCATTGCCACGACTATGTAGGTAAGACACGGAAGAAGAAGGTGGATGATGTTTTACGAGTAGAAATATCAGCCGCCTGGAAAACGTGCGTACTTCAATGCTGTTCCTTGGGCTACAGCAGAGACATTCTGTAGTAACCATGGTACTAGGAATTACCCAAAGTTTCCTCCCTACGCTGAGGCAACTATTTAGTGTCCAAATCAGCTATTGCTTACCGCAATACATCCTTTTTAAGGCAAAGCCTGTACAGAAGTTTCAGACAGTATGTTCGCCCACCGGTCAGATGTGTTCTACTTAAAGCAACTCACTGTCACAAGACTGGAGTGGAGAACACTCAATGTGGTTACTTTCACAATGGATTTTTGTTATGGTTTTCGTCGAGTCAAGGTTTAGCATGAAGTATGATTCACGGCTTGCATTCATATGAAAAACATCAGGTACATAGTACTATTAAGACAATATCTTTGAACGCCCAAGTTACGGTGGTGTCAGAGGTCTTGTTTAGAAAAGCATTTTACATAACTCAAGAATAGATTTGCATCTTCAAATTGGAACCAAGACAGGCTAAACCTATTGAGACATCATTTTGGAAGAACATGTCGTTTTTATGGTGCCTTACATAGGGAATTTATGTTTTCTGATGACACTAACTGTTTTCTTCGTTCCGACATAATCGACGACTACCATCAGTACATGTATATTCTTGCATATAATTATACTAGGGTTTTCCACGGATATGAATCTGATAGAGCATGTGTGGGACATGCGTGGTCGATGAATTACAGTCTATCAACCTACTCCTATATCTGTACTTGAAATTTGAAGAGTATTTCTTGCTGATTAGAGTTCTCAGACGTGTGTGAACTTCGATAATGTGATCCTCAGCATGCCTTGGCGTTGTATGAACTGTGTATCCTCGTACGGGAAACATCAGATATATTAACCATCATGCATTAACCATGAGCGATACGTGGTGTAAGTTCTCTGGAGAGCTGTAATCGTGGCTAGTATGCCTGGTATCAAATTTTAACCATTTATTTTGTTCTTTTTCATTTGCATAATATAATATTTTTATGGATGTATCAATGTTTTATATGTAAACGTTTGTTTTGTTTTTACAAGTTTAGTTTCCATCATTATCCTTAACTTATTTACATGAGTGTAAATTAAAACAAAAAGAATAAAAAAAATCACTTGATTTTTAAGTTTAAACATGAAACTCAAATGTTTGATGCATACAATTATATAGATTTTACAACATATATTTCTCAAATTACATTTATTCTCGAGATATGAATTGAAAAATATGAAATTAAGTCAATGAAAACAAAAACAGAACTCACATTAGCTTATTTTGTACATGGCCCTGAAAAATAATTCAAGGAATAACAAATGATTTCTCTGATTAAAATTTCCATTTAAACATTAGACAAAACTCTACAGTTTAACAAATATGTACACATTACAAAACTATTTAACTAATAAAGCCTCGAAATAAAGTCTCATATAGATAATATTTAAATACAATCGAATGAGATATGTAATGTTTGGACATTTTCTCTAGTTATTGTATTATTAAATATAGAAGTTGAGAGAGAGAGGGAAACACTTTTATCCACATTCTAATACGTTTCCGGTCAATGACATATCACAAAAAGAGGAAATGCATTTGCTAATAAAACCAAACAGAAAGTATAAAATTGAAACTTTTTCAAAAATCGTAAAAATTAGATTTTAGATAATTGTTTTTTTTTTTCCTTAAATTTGAATTTCGTAAATTCAATTTTGTAATACAAAAATAAAGGAGGATCCGATGCAATTAATATTTTTCTCTTTTTCTGACGTTACAACATAGATAATTTTAAAATGATTTAAAGAATAATAAGCTTTGTGAACCTATTGAATGACTGATTAACACAGACACAATTGAAAGAGAATACTGGTGATATATTGAAGACAGTGGAATACTCCAGATTAAAATATAAAACTAACACGTTTTCAAATACCGTAAAAAATATATCATATATTGTTGTTTTTATGAAATTTAAATTTAGGTATGCAGTAATAAAGAGCATCCGATAAGACATACATAACAATTTTAAAAAGAGGAAAAAATCGTATCCTCCTTTCTTCAAGTAAGGAGAATTTCGTTGCAGAATTTAATATCATTTAAACTAACTTTATATAAGCAGTTTTAAAGGAAGTTCAAATCAGCGATATTTATGTTTTTTATTTATTTAAACAAACTGGATTAAGTTGTTGAAATGAAACATAATTTTTATGTTAATTTTTTTAGAAATCAATATCCCCATACATTAGTGTTTTTTTTTTCGAGGGTTCGTTTTTATTTCAACTCCGAAAGAAAAATTGGCAGACGAACAGAATAAGGACGTACAGAATAAGGATAATTCTTTATTTTGCCGTTTTTTTCTTTATTTTGCAGTTAACATATGGTAAATATTAGACTTTATTTTTTTATATTGTTTTATAATATAAAATATTTTCAGTCACTCAAAATAACTGATTACTTGAAGATGTTAAATTTTGTATGACTCGTTGTTTTATGGTCACTTCTAAAATCATTTTTTCAAATATCATCATCAAGTAAATAAAAGATCATAATATACACGATATAGTATATTCCTTCCAAAATTTTCATCTTTTTAAACCACAGATATTTTACCTACGGGTCTCAATGTAACTATGATTTGTCAGCAATTTGTTTCTATTTTTACTCACTATTGCTAAGACAGTCTAATATAGGAAATTAAATTTTATAAAAGCATCTATTATTTGGGAAATAAATTAATTTGTTTTAAATAGTTTAATTTTGCACGCATTCTTTTTGATTTGTAACTAATGTATAAAAATATATAATAGCTATAATGCTTATATTCATTTTGTGAACTAATAAATATCATATTGCAAAATGTTTTCCTGCTTTATTCCTGTGCAATTTTTAAGCTATTATTTTTGAAAGCAATTAAATTTTCCCACATTATTAAAAATAACGATGCAAGGAACTAATAACAGGAACGTACTTCTTAGTTAGATAATCAGTTGATATTTTTATTTTCTTATTGAATAAAAAGAAAAAAACTATTTTCAAATTTCTCCATTTATATTGAAATTTTCTTCTCGTAAAAATAATTTTTCAAAAAAACATGTAAAACAAAAAATAGAAATTATTTGCGCCCTGATATATATATAATAAAGTAAAATGTGTGATTCTTAAAGAATTTCATCTTAAAGAAACTTTAGAAATAATAAACATGAGTATCCACTTTAATTTGCAACGGAAATCTGGAGCAGATTATTAAAATTTTTTTGAAAATAAATTAAAGTGTTTTGGTAAAGTAATAAATATATTTCTAACAAATTTAGTTTAATAACTTAAAATATTTTTAATGTGTTTAGAATAATAAAAAATTATCTTAGTTTCTAAGTGGATTCATCAATTTTACCAATATAAACTCTCTTATAACACTAATTTTTCTACTAAAGTAATGAATTATTAAAATTTTTTTAATTAAAACCTTTAAATATTTATTCAGTGATAACATACATTTTATCATTAAAATAATGATTTTTTTAATTTTAAGAAAATAATGTAATTGACTAATTTCCAGATTATGCAAAATATATTAATATAGTCCTCAAATTACAAAATTTTCAATAAACATCCACATGGATAAATTATTTAAGATATTTAATATGAAATATAATAGATATATGAAAGTCTAATTACAATGTAATCATTATTCTTATTTCTTTATGTTAAGCGAATTTTATTTCGTGGAATCAATTATGAATATTTTCTGACCAAAAATATAATTTTTATTCTGAGTTATACTAAATCACCATAAAAATAATCATTATATAATAATTCTAAATATTTGATTAAATGATTAATAACATACACAAAATAAATCTAAAAAGTAAAGTAAATGATTTATATAAGCATTAAAAAATAGATTTTAAGTACTATAATTTTTATATCAAGAAATTAAATACACGCAATTTACTTTAAATAGGTATCCATTATATTTAAATAAGTATATGGCTTAAGATTAATCAAAGTTATCAAACATTTTAACCTATTTACTTTGGAACTTCTCTAAGAAAATAACTATAACCAGGTTTAATGTAAATCAAATATTCAATTTCATTAAATCAATAAAAAGTAAGATAAAATAATGCATGTAAAACAAATAAGGTATATCAAAGAATCTATTTATACGCATTTAATAAATAATGTGTTTCTTTTTTGATTTATGTTTTATTTTTCCAGAAAATTGCTTACAATTCCATTTACATAATTAAAAATTCAATCTCCTTATTTTTAATTTTTTTTAGATAAAAATTGTGTTAGGAAAATGTGAGAGTAAATTGATACAAAAGATAATCTTGAAGCATTTAAGAAGACAGTACCAGCATTCCTAGAAACTAAGGTATTAGTAGAAAAAAATATTGTGACAAATAATCATTCAGAAGTACTACACTTAAGGTAAGAAGGTAAAAGAAAGAAGAGAAAAAATTATATACAACAATTTGTGGATAGTAGTTGATTCTACCTCCTCACGAACAATTGACTCATACATATTAAAATATATAAAGATAAAAACAATTCTGTACAAGTATCTTATAAGGTCTGTTGTAATTAAAATAAATTTTAGTTGTTTACCAAATAAAAATACTCCATTATTGATTTTTGGAAGAATTATTTAACGAAGACTTTTGGACTAACTAAAAAAAGGATGAGGCTTTGTGTTATCACGAGACAAAACAATGTGATAAATCCAAAAAAAATAACTTGATCATTTTGTATTAGATGATTTATTCTATCTATCTACTTGTATCTATATCTATCTATGTATAGTATATATATATATATATATATATATATATATATATATATATATATATATATATATATATATATATATATATATATATATATATCTATATATATGTATTTCATTATTATTATATAAATTTTTCATAAACAGACTGTAAACATTAGAAAGACTTTCCACAAGAAGGTTTGAATGACATGGAGACTTAAATTGTCTTTGTAAGATTATATTCATGGGTAGCTTTTATCTGTAAGAATCTATAGTGTTAATAATATAAAGAGAAATATTAACTGCACAATATTACTATTAACGACACACACACATTTTGGATTAGAAGAATATATTCAAAAAGCAATTTTTGTAAAATATATGCCACATTTACTATTATGTGTTAACACCTTCTCATTAAGAAAAATAACTAAATTAAAAGAGAACATTAATAATGTACTAAATATCGTTATTCATATTTTCATATTTCTGATTAACGTAATTTTTTTGCAAAATATTTTAATTAGCTGGAAATAAATTAACTTTAATTTTGTGTTTTTATAAAACCAAATTTTGAAAAAAAATATTATATTTTGATTAATATAATTAAGAAATTCTCTTTTTCTCTACAGTGTATATAGCGATAATTAGCACTTCAAAATAATATCAAAAATTTTTAATAAAGCAATTTTATAGTTTCATATTGAATTACTATTGACATATTGCCTTCTAATCGAAAATATAGAATTAAATAGACATTCCGAATTGGTATTAAAATTTTAAGAATTAAATTATGAAACCAATAATTAATGGAGAATTGTATAATATACTTTGAATTGGAAATGAACTATATGAAGTCATTTGACAAAATATATTGCCATCTATTTTAAAAGATTTCTAATAACCAGGTTTAATCAATATAAATATCTGTAAGATAACCAAAAAAATTCTTGAAATTTCTTTGCTACTGAGAGAAGTAAGAACAGGCATGCAATATTTATCTATCTATCTATCTATCTATCTATCTATATATATATATATATATATATATATATATATATATATATATATATATATATATATATATATATATATATATATATATATATATATATATATATATATATATATATATATATATATATATATATATATATATATATATATATATATGTATATATGCATATGTATAAATGCCAGTCGTTGTTAATCATGCACTTTAGTCTATCTGAACTTGTATACGAGTAAAAATGGATGTTCCAAAGAATCTTGTCCAATGTTGTTCACTTTATGACTTTAAAGTAGGCTAATCTGCATCAAACTACATCATCTGCGAAGCGTCTGGAAATAGTAACGTAAGTAATTGTACTGCAAAGTTTGCTTAAGATAAGATCAGAATATTTAGAGGAACGAGGCAAATTTGCTTGTGAGACTAACAGACTTCTTTGAATATAAATGATTACTTGAAAACTGTTGTGAAGAAAATATTTATTAAAAGTGACATTTAATTGACTCTCCGATATAAAATTTTATCATAACAATCATTTTAATATCGCAATACTAAACTGGAAATGTATATTTCAAACAATGAGATAAAATGTTTCGGCACTATATTGAGCATTATGTGTTAAAAAATGAATAAACTAATACTGCAAAGCGACATTTTCAGATTGAAGTTATCAGTTTTATTTAAAGCAGCAATAAATTTAATCAATGTTATGGTAAAATGCAAAAAATGTCCATGAAGGAAAAGATCATTGTCTGGGACGCGGCACTCGTAAAAAATATTAAGGAAGATTTTGCAGCTAAGGTACCTCCAAAAGGAAGTACTTATGATGAAAGACTATAACGGGCTCTAAAAATTTCAAATTGACGTATTCTTTACATCATCTAAATTTACATAGGTGCAAGATTCCCTAATTAGCGTTAGGTAATGATGAAATATATTGCGTTTAAAAAATGCAGCAGCAAATATAAGTTGAAAATATAAAAATAAGTTGAAAATAATATAAGTTGAAAAATTAAAATTGAAAATAATCTATATTTGCTGCTGGTCATTACATATATTTATAAGCCCTCATTTTATTACTTTTTGATGTAAAAAGACAAACAATATTATCTTAGTAATATCAAATTCTAGGGAATTCACTGCTAAGCAATTACAATTACCTTACGTGACTCTTTGGTGAGCATTTTTCATTCCGAAGGTTTCCTCTTTGGAGAACATTTTCTTGTATATGGTTTGTAAGCTTCTTCCGTGACTACAAAACTGTCTTTATTTTCAAAACATTGCGTTAAAAAAAGCTTTAATTTACTTACTTTCACTTTTCTGCAAGATGTTGCTCACTATTACATTGTTGAAATAACTAATTACTAGGCAATGTAAATGAAGTATATATTAAGTACACATCATAACATATTGACATTTTAAATGTGAATAATAAAATAAATTGAAACCAATCAAAATGTGGTCTAAATTAGAAACTAATAAATTACTTAAAATGAACACCAAATTTTGCTGAATTTGAATAACAAATAATTAGCGTCTCAGCTCAAAAATTTCAAATCATACTGTTTATCTCTTAAAATTTCTCTTACCAAAATAAAAATTATAAGTACTTACTATTAAATATTTCTCGAAATTTCTATATAAATTTTTTTCAGAATGTATAGAATTTCAGAATGCATAGCACTGAAGAGAATATCAAAAAGATGATAACAATATATTTTAATATATTTTAAACCAAAGATATTTCATCAACCGAATTTTATTTTCATTACTATTTGCTTAGGCCTCGTAGTTAATGCCTAATTTAACGAAAACACAATTGGCTAATGTCCACTATTTGCTGAGGAAGCAATCTATATTGATAAATAAATTGTTAGATGCAATGCTAGATTTGTAGCAATCTTGTACAAGATAGGGACATAAGAAAGTAACAAAAAGAATATATATATTTCCCATGCACTTAGCAACAATTTATTCACCGATTTATAGACCTAAGTCCAAAATATTTAAGAATTTTCATAATCTAATAACTATAATTTTGTTCCATCTCATATTTAGAAAATAAATTACATTAACTTATAAAATTATTTGAAATAGTAAATGAAATTCTATTGGTTGCAGCAAAAAGTATATAAATGATTTAAACTCTTCTAACTCACCCATTTAATTCTATATTTCATTCATTCATTAAGGAAAAAATTGTATTCTTAATTAACAACATGGTAAAAATACAAATGGTTTTATACATTTAAAATACATGAAGATATTTGTGATTTCTAAGCCAATGATCTCAAAATTCAATTCAACATTGTGTTCATTTTCTAGCATTTTATACTCGAAGAAGGATGAAAAATCGACCTCAATTACACATTTTTTAATTTTCAAAGAATGAATAGTTACAAAATGTATGTACAATTGTGAGTAAATTAAAATATTCATTTGTGTATTTTAATATTCATTTATTCAAATATTCATTTGTGTATTTTAAATATTCATTAGATATGCAAATTTTAGTTGCTTTATATCATTTAAATTTATCAATCAACAAAATAAATTCTACTTATGAAACATACAATTTACATCATAAATTTCTAATTTGAATATCAATAAGTTTCGTAATCCGAAAATTTGATTTGGAAAAATAAAAAAATGAAGCCTTACAGAAAGCACAAGTAAAATATACTTTATGATAAATTAGAAAATTTACACAAAATTTAATACATTAAAGTAGATTTATTAGTTTGAATAATTTATATTATGTTTAAAGTTAATTATTTCAATAAACACAAACTTATTCTCTATTGTTTTATTCACTCTCATATTATGATTAGAAATTTAATATCTATTTATAAATGAATTATTTATTTTAAATATATTAGCAAAATCTGACTTACGGAAAAAGTATAAAATCAATACTAAATTTTGATTCACATTTAAATGTTGTTTAGTGCTTTAAAATTTAGAATAGTGATGAAATTACGAATCATTGCTGAAAATATAACCTGTATATAACGCTAGAATGTTGCGAAAAAGACTCATGTATTCAGGTATATCAATATATTTATTCACAGGTAATTGGGATTAGATATAAGGCGCATAATAGAAGTTGTGTTTAAAGATATGTGCATTATAGAGAGAAAAACTGTTTTGACATAAATTCTAAATGTTAATGATTTCCTATAAAAGTTTCATTGATAAAAGTATAAATCATTTTACTTAATTTTTTTTAGTGAGGTAAGACTGTTGATTAATATTTAAAACTGCATTGTTTAAATATTTAAAAGAAATATTTTGATCCCTAAAAACATGACTCAATTTTTTTCATTTGCAAGTCAATCTTATAAATAAAAAAGTGAAGTTGATTTGTTTTTTTTATAGAAAGTGCATTAATCGATTCAATTTTAGATTAACACTGCTATTAGTAATGTATCATACTAAAAACATTTTAAAAATTACTTTGTCATAATAAAACAAACAGAGCAAAATTTTCAATACGCGAATACTAATTGAAAATATGGAATCATTGTTCAAATTAAAAATAATTTCAAACTTACATCTTCTAAATATTTAAGGGAAATAATTGTTTGGAAATAACTATTTTCAAAGCCTAATTATTTGTACACTTATGTTTGTGGAAAATGAAACTTTATAAAATGCAAAGTGAGGTAAGACTGTCGATTAATTAGAATTAAAAACCCATTGTGAATGCGTGGAAAGAGAACTAATTCCTTAACTGCCGCTTGTTCCATGTTTATATAGGACTACTAAGATACTTTGAAATCTATTTCTGAAGCATTTTAAATCTGCGATAAAAGTTTAATTTGAAGTCAATGTGTCTCGTCAAAACCGGAGCTTGCCTTACCAGCAAATTACGGTGTTTGCATGAGGCGGCATCGTAGGCATGCTAAAGGCTGGCTTTTCAAATCAAAAACTCGCATCCTAATAACACAATAGTGTTATTAGTATAGTGTAGGCGTGTTTGGAAAAAAGGAACATCAAAGAAGGCCATAACCTGGATGTGCAACACAAGATAACACAACGGCATGATCCGTATCACAACAATGAACCAGATACTTCATCAGCAATTGGACAGTCCAGCGTCTTTTCATGCGTTAAAACAACGTTAGAAAACGGCGATCAACCCCTCAGGGGGTTTTCAATGGCAACAAATTATTTTCCCTGAGGGTCTTGGGTACGATTTGGAGTACAATGATGGAAAGGTATGCATCAAACATTTCAGAGAGCAGAGTCTGCCTCTTCATTATATATACTACTCTCGATCCCATTTAGTGCAAATTGCGGGGAACCTCTACAGTGAATGAAAATTGTGGAACCATTTCGTATGCTGTATTTCAGCAGTAGTATAACACCATTGTATATAAAAATGCGCAGCCCTCCTTCAGAGCGTAGTGTAATTCTCATCTCTTATATCCTGCTTATCACCCCAATATATCACCCATTGAACATGCTTGCAATTTCCTCGGTCAGTGACTCGATCGTAGAAGCGGTAGAGCACAGAATAAGACTGATTTTAGGTGTTAAGACGAAGTCATTTGGATTGCATTTTCCTAGGATTACATAGAGAAATTCTATGATACCGTGCCATCGCATGTGCTAGCTCTCATTGCTCAAGTGTAGTGAACACTCAACGTATCGATAACCTACATTCTTTGTGCTTTGTTTTTAGCTTATAAATCTGAATGTTTATTTGCACTAACATCTGAAATGCATTTTATATATTTCTGACCATTTCTTCATAGTGTTGCAATTTTCAAAAGTCTGATAAAAATTTAAAAGCTTTGTTAAAATCGGAAATTCAAGTTAATATCTTAAATGTCATTTCTAGACACTGTTTTTTTTTCAAACATTTTAATCTAATTACATATTACCAAGTAATAAATATTTTTCATGAAATGTTAATTTATTTTACATACACTGAATAAAATCATAAAGAGAAAAATTTAAAAAATTGCGCGATATAATAATTTAATGAATGTCTAAATTTAATCATATTACTTTTGTACATTTATTCAAATTTTATATTTTTGATTCCTTTGATTAAATATTGCTTATTTAATAAACAGAAAATTCTTTCCTGATTAATACTGCCGAATATTTTTACAAAATGTTGCAACTCTTCATTAATATTTAATACTTTTAGTGAATATTAAGATGCTGAAATAATTGACTAGACTGAATTATTCGTAAGTTATATGTATTTTAATAAATTAAAATAATTATTTTTAAGTTGTTGTGTGTCAGGCAAGAGAATTTGTCTCGTCGCTTATTTCTACTACATATGAATGGAGCAATGTCATTAATTTTTAGAAATTGCAACAAAGTGTCGCAAAGTTTTTAAATATTTTAGTTAATAATTTCAACAAATTAAGTTGATGAAAATATTTAATTCACAAAACGTTAATATAAATTTAAATCAGATGTATATGATATAAATATAAAATTTTTTATTTTATGAATCATACAGCATTAAAGGTAATATTGTTCGTTTAATGTCATAGTTAAGATATAAATTATATATATAATTATTAAATTAGAGTTAATTTCATATATATTGATATGGGCATTAAATATATAATAATAAGGTAGTATATATAGTAATTAGAATAAAAACATCATTTTTGTAATAATAAAATTTAGATTAATATTTGTACATATAATTTTTCAAATATTTATAATAAAAATCTAAATAAAACCATATGGCCATATAAATTGAAATAAATGAAAACTAATAAAATAATTTTGAAAAAAGTGATACATTTTAAACTACTTATATTAAAATGTTATAAATTCTGCAATAAGATGATTGTTATTATAACTTCATAAAAAAATTTCTAATGCAAAATATTAAAAAAATATGTTTCTTTTTTGAAAGTTTACTTGAATCAAAGTGAAATTCAAGAAATATACTTAGTTTAATTTTATGCTTATAAATTAAGAATATTTTGATGATTGCAGTCATTGAATTATATTTTATAAGCCGTTCAAATGATCAATAATGATTTAATTTATAATTACACAGAAAAATAAAGATATTTTAAAATATTCTCATTGATGTTTCACCATCGTCGTCAACTGATGGCGGAATGGGTAGTGTTCCTAACTATAAGACTGTTTGTCCTGGGTTTGAATCACGGTTCGGAGGTGGATGTTTCTTTCTTCTCTGATAGTATTAAGATCATAACCAGTAGCTGTCAAATTTTATAATGTACCTCAAACTCTTATTTTTCTTAATTTCACAGTTCATTATGAGAAAAAGTCATGCATTTAGAAATTATTTTATCATATATTTGAGTAATCTTTCTTTTAAAAAACTGGAAAATATAAACATATTTACTTGAGCCAATATCTGGTGTTTATACATTATTCCAATTCATTTTTTGTCGATATTCCTGATTGAATTAAATTATTATAAATGATTTTTCTTTTATTATTTAACAAATTAATTTTTTAGTTGTTGGATGGATATAAATTCGGCTTCAAGTATTAAAACTGGAAAAATTAAATCATGATGTAAAAGAATGTGATGCAAAATTTTGTGGATGCATAGTAAAGATTATGAAATTGGTAAATGTATTCAAGCTAATTTTATACAGATAAATTACGAATATATTGATACTTGAAGTCTTCTGATAAATAAAATATTTATCAAAAGCCGTTCAAATGATGAAAAACGATTCAATTTGGAATTACTCACAGAAACAAATCAATTTTAAAACATCCTCATTTATATTTGGCCATCATTGCCAACCTATGCCTTGATTTATTTATCTTGTCAACTAATTGAACTACGACTACTTGAATTGTTTAGTTTCGTAACAAGGTTTTCTAGGAATTTGAATATCAATAAAACGATAAAAAATTACTATCATGTGAAATTAAAGAATGACACAAGTTTGTATAAAATTCTGTGTCTAACACAAAGCACTGAAAAAGAGCATTCTTTTACATTTCAGTTAATTTTTGAAAGAACTTTGTATATTACTGACTCTAAAAGAAATGATGAATTGTTAATTATGTAATGAAGGGACTGCTTAATTATTTAAAAAGTATATTCTTTGTATGAAATCATGTGTAATTATTTTCGAAATTTAATTTTTTTGACATTTAATTTTTAAAGAATTAATTTTTGAAAATTATTCAAAAACTAAAATAATGGAAAATGCTTACATATCATGTGTAAATAAAATGAAGAAAAAATCCTATTGAACTCAAAAGATACTATTTTAAGTACGCATTTTTGAAAAAAAAACTATAATTTTTAATGTGGCTAAGATATAAACAATCTTTGAAATTGAAACTCAAAATAGAAATTGAAAATATTTGTCTGAATCATGGTCTTTTTCTAAAATAAATTTTTGCGGATAGCAGCATGAATGTAAGTTTCAAAAGTGAAAGAATCTTCTGAACTCTCAAACATTCTGAAACATATTTATGAAAAAATCAGATGAGCAACATACGTTTCCACAGATCAATGATGTATATGGCATCTCCCTTCTAAAAACGAAAGTTTAAATGTATGGTATTTCTGAACATGGGATCTTTTACATTAGTTAACATAAGTTAACAGGTGGCTTATAACCGAAACCAGATGAATATAAATTTTTGATAATTCCCATTTCATTGGGGACATTTCATTTATAATATTCCCTATGAAATATTTGTGAAGAAAATAATTTTGCACATTTGTTTACTTGCATGCTGCTGTAATGAAACTGATTAATATCAAATTAAGACAAAAATTTATGTAATCAATTATTAAAATTGAGAAAGCTTTATAGAAATTAAAATAATGCTGGACAAATTTCCATTAGATTCAGATTTCAAAATATATGAATGCAGTTTTTCATACGTAATTTTCATTTAAATAGAAACATATTTCTTTTAAACAATTAGTAAAAGTGAAACCTTTCATAAGATAGTCCACTCTCAATGCCAGCTTCAATAATTTGCTTAGATAAAATAACGAATATTTTAATGTTATTGTAAGTTTTATTTAAAATATGCTGTAAATTAAAAGAATAATTTGCAATGAATAAGAAATTTAAACTGATATTTGTGTATTTATGTGTGTGTGAAACATTTATCAATTTTAAAATTATAAGCAACAAATGTACAAGACAATTCACATTCTCTTTATTAGAGGAACAATAACGAATATTTTTAAAACATTTCTTCTTCAATAGTTTACTGTATTTATGATAAATATTAATTATATTAAGTTCAAGAAAAATGTGTTATTTTTCCCCCCTTATTTTTCAATTGAATTTAGTTTACACTAACTTAAACTTCAAGCATTTAAACTTCAGTGTCATAAAAATATACACTTAAATATTTATTTTTACATAAATAAAAATAAAGTAAAATTAGTGTGACTAGAAAAACTTCATTAAAATAATACCTGCCTAATAACATGGAGCCAAATTAGAAAAAAATTAAAAACAAATAAAATGCATTCACAATAAAATACTTAGATTATCTTGAAAGCTTTATTTTCTCTTACTATATTTTATCAAAATATTATTAATATGTATAACATTTTTATTTAAATACTAACTAATAATTATTAGCATTTTATTATTTGCTTTAAACGCAATTATTCACTTATTGTAAATTATTTTTCCAAAACAATAAATGTGGATTTAATTTCTTTTTATTATGACAGTTTAAATTTATAATATAGTAAGGTCATAATAAATTTATAACATATTTAAATAGGTTGTAATAAATATTTTCATTTGATAATGTGGTAAAAAATACAGTAAATTCTGCATTAAAGTCATTTGGTTGCTCAAATGGGATATGAATAATAGCAATTGCAAAATACTTACGATTTCAAGTTACAAGTCCCATGATTTCAAGATTCTAATATTTAATATATTACGTGATTTTTATTCAGTTCTTAAGTCGTTTATTACTTAATTAAACCTGTGTCCTTATTAATCATTTTTCTTTTATTAATAAATAAACCCTGAGCAAATTACGTTTACATTCTAAGGCTATATATATTGAATAATATATTTTTATAAATAATATTATATATTTTAATTATTTGATTTTTAGAAAAAAAATTATAATTATTTACATATTACATTAGATTTTATTAATTTAATTTTTATTAAACTGAAAAAAACTTATTATTATTTAAACATAACATTTGCTTTAGTTCATAAATTCTCCTTTCACAATGGATAGAGTAAATGGATTTTTAAGGTTGTTTTATGTATTTCCCTTTAAATTGCATTCGTCAAATGTTGGATGAAATTGAAACAATATATCATTCCAAGTATTCAGCATTTTTTCCTCAAACAAACTACTGAATTTAATATGTTTAATGTATTTGTGTCTGCATTTTTACATTTTATATTAATTTAAGGTACTTAATTTTAAGTATCTTATTTTGTTTTAGGCACAATTAATCTATTTAAGTTAATATTAACTTTCTGATTTCACTATCATTTCTAATTGAATACTCTGTTTTATATAAAGCTACATAAGTTTTGTATTTTTAAATTATATAAAATTTTATTTTTAAAATTTTATATTTTTTTGGACAATAAATAAGAATATTTAAGAATAGCAACTGTCGCTTGGTATTTGCTATAAATTTTAAATATCAAAAATATTAATGATTAAGAAATTAATTATTTAATCGCATTAAGATTTCAAAGGATTCAATAAAAAATTGTAAATTCTAACGTGAGTTATCAATTTAATAATTGAAATAGCTTTTGTTGAGAAATGATGAGAGTTATATGGTAATATGAGCATAAGTATAGCAACCAATGCAGTCTAAACTAAAAATCAAAAATTTTGTGTTCAACAAATTTGTTTTAAATTTAAAATTTAATGGTGGATAATAATGATACATTTAGTAAAAATTCTCGTAAATGCAATAATTATAGTAAATTTCTAATTAATTAGAATATGTATTTCTAATGTTCAGAAACAATTTACTTCAAAAATCATGAAAAACATATTGGAAACGAGAAAAATGTATGTATAAAAGGAAATAAGTTGCAAGTTATGAATTCTATGAAATAGACCATTCAACTTTTATTTCCTTTATAAATCCTATAGTGAAATGTCCATAATAAATGGAATTCCAACTGCCAATATAATTTTATCAAGCGAATGAATACATCTGACAAAAAGTAAAGATAGCCAATGGCAATGTCCAGATATTTGCTCATCCCTGTACCGTTAACTGTTGGGCAAATATTTACAGTTGGGGAAGTTCTTCCTTCAACAAGCACAGTGCATTCTAAGATCGTAAATTCTTACTGTACAATAGTTTTAGTGATGTTTCTACATTAAAGGTTATATGATAATGTGAATTCTAATCCTATTCTATCTACATTGCTCTGGAAGAAAGAATAGAGGACAACTGAAATTAATTAGAATTTATTAATTGTAACAAAAAGTCCCATAAAACTTAGATTTCTCCCTTTTGAAAACAAAATTAATAATTTCCCTATATAAATCCTTAGTAAAAATACTATTTTATTTTATTTATTTATTTATTTTTGATTTTTTTACAAGAAAATTAACTTGAAATTCTGAAAGATAATAATTATTTATTAAAATAAAGAAAGAAAAACGGGAAAAACTTATCTTTTTTTTTTTAAAGTGAACTCATTATAATATGATTCTTACAATAACAAGCCTATGTTTGCATAATATTTAAGAAAGAATTTTGATATGGGTCAAAGATTGGATTTCATTTTTCTTAAAGTGATTCGTTATTATCAAATATTTGTTATTTTAATGAATGAAGTTATTTAAATATTTACATTATAAATATAAATACCTTTCTTCAAAATTAAAAATATATTCTTATACTTTCTTGATTCTATTTACTAATTATTTCTAAAAAATATTATGTCAAAACATAGCATACTCCTTTATATTATAAAAAATATACAAATCGATAAAATTTTATATTTGCTAAAAACTACAGTTGACTATAGCTTTTGTAAGTAAGAAGGTTGAGAAATATATTAAAATTAAAAATGTACAGTTTTATGTATTTTTAATTTATGTAGATTTTTCTCACAATTTTATAAATTCTCATTTTTTAAAGTATTGATTTATTATTATGTTTATTTTTGTAAACTTTGATATACTATTTTATAAAGTATCTATCTGTTCAGCATGTTTTAAATTAATAATGTAATTGTCTTGATCAATATAAGAATGAAAATCATATACCCTTTGAATTTATACAATATCTGTTGTTTAAATTTAAAAATGATTTACATTTTGATTTTTTAGAATAGTTTTGTGTTTAATCGAGTTAAATTTATAAAAAAGTTAATGAAACATGAAAATATTTAAAAAACATAAAGTTAAATAATTTATTTTATTTTATTTGAAATATTATCAGTTGCAAAAGCTATTTGGAGACATTGTTTATCAAGCTAAGTTGCTTACATCCTTTTTAATACAATATTATTGTTGTTATAGTTATCTGCATGTATCATGAAGTTTAAAAGTTCTTTGAAAAGAGGAACACTTAATAAAAAAGCAAAATTCTGTGCTTAAATATAAAATATTGTAAGCAATGATTATTTTAGTGAATAGTACAGACTTTACTTATTGATCATGAATTTTTTGTTATACTTATTAAAATCAAATTGCTAAGAAAACAATCGAGGTCCTTTCAATAAAGTATTATATAATGAGAGTCAGAAAGGAAGATTACAATTAAATTAATTAAGTTTTATTTAGTTCAAAGTATAGAATGTGAATAATTTATTACAAAAAACAAATTTTAACGAATTTGTAAATAAATTAATTAATAATTTTGGATTATAATGTAATTTTAAATATTGATATATCATATCTATGTATACTATGATAATGAAAAATGTGACATAACATTTTGATATTCAAAAATTGCAATTCATAAATAATGAAATAAGGTGCCTTCTTGATTCAATAATCGCTTTATGAAGCGTAGCTTTTTAGTCATCATACATGTCAAGTTGAGTAACAAATAAAATTAGTTTTCAAAAAAAGGGGAGGTGGAAGTTTATTAAATTTTATCAATATCTGAGCATGATGTTTATTTATATTTTTATTGAATACAGTTGCTCATACGATTTATTAATTTTGCAAAATATATCGCGAGTTTAGGGATATTAGTTTACATTTAGAACGTAGAAAACTTCCAAATCAAATAAGTGTACTACTTTCTGACAGTTACTCAGTCGATTATCTTTAAAATTATATATTATTTTTATAAAATGAAATATTCATATATTAAGATATTATGGTCTTCAGCAGTTTTCTCAAAATGATACCTACTTAGAACTTATAGTTTTTCATTTACATATTTAATATTTTCGGGCTGATATATCATTTTAATAATGGAAGAAAACTTTGAATATTCGTCAAAATATCTCTTTTTAAAGTATCATTGCTTAATAAATATTCTTTAATTATTTTGCAGTTTTATTGCATTTTAGGCACAGATGCCGTATTGATTCCAAAGTCGGAATTATTTGAGGGTAAAGAAATGTTGCCAAGACGACGTATAGTCACGTGAGCGATGACGAAAACACTATGGTTGCCAAAATAGAATTTTCAGCATAATTCTTATAGGTCTCCATATCTATGATGTAATAAAAATGAGGTTGTCAGATACATAAGAAAATCCACCAAAAAATCGCTCTGCTCAGAATTTGGCATCCTGGATTATACGGCACCTGTGCCGCATTTTATAAACAAGAGTGCATTTTGCAAAATTTATTCTTAATTATACCATTCAGTTTTTATTTTGGCAAAAATGATTTTGAAAAGTCGAAAAACAAAGAAAGAGAAAGAAACAGCTAATCAACAAATTGAATTCTTATATTAAAACTAAACAAGGAAATAAATTCATATCAAAGATTGCTTACTGTTGACGGCATTTATCACAAGCCTTCCCAATTTAAACTTACTTGGAAGATACTCTAATATCAGAGAGATGTTGTTTTCATCATTATTGTTGTGAGTTGGCATTACCAGAATTTCATCATGCATCACATATATAGAGAATATTTCTGGTAGAGTGATAGGAAAATCAAATTAACTGATGAAAAGGACAGATTATTGTTCTTACCAAAATGATAACTTAAGCAAAACCAACAGCTGTTGTGCTGTTCCCAACATTGCTAATTGAGGAAAATTTAAGTCCTATCACGAACTTAATAATCGTTCTAGATTAAGATATATAAAAATAAATTAAATATCATATTATTTGAATAAGATATGTCATAACTTCTCCCGGTGGCCAAGAACATGCTGTCTGCTTAGTAATGTAAGATACTCTATTCACGTTATTATTTTGGAAAGAATAACGCTATATTTTCTTTGTTACGAAAAATTATTGTATTAAAAGTTTTAATCCATTAACTTTACTTACCTTTTTAACTACGCTTATCCATCTTCTGGCAATAATTTTGAAATTATTTGCATAATTTGTCAATGAAACCAAAAACATTAAATTAGTACTGAGAGCTCAAATAATAAGATATTTTTCTAATAAAACTTTTTTAAAAATTTAAAGATCTCAGCAAAATTATTCAAGCATCACATAGGTAGTTAGAGTTTTTTTTAAATATTATTTATTGAAATCATAAATTCATTTGAAAAACTTGTTTACATTAAACGCGTTTGGTGTAAAATATAAGTAACCCACATTAACTAGAATAATGATAATGGGAATAATGATACGAGAATACTAATAACGATACCAAGAATAATTATCATTCTAATTTGTAAAACTTATTTGAAAAAAAAGTTTTAAATGATTACATTTGCGGACACTGAAAGCAAATGTTGAACTAAAATGAAATGCTAAGGATAATCGAGACATTAAAATTTTTATTTCTAATTATTAGTTTTTATGATTTACAGGAATAGATAGTATTGTACTCAGCTTCGGGGTTCGTGTTGATTGAGAGTTGATAAAATAAACTCTTAACAATGACAAGAATTTTATTAATAGAACTTTCTAAAAGATGCCGGAAAAACCCAGTGGTTACAGCATTTACGAATCACAATTATAGAGAATCAATTCAACTGATTCAACTGTAAACAGCTCCCAAAAACAAAGATCTTCAAATGCATCAGACAGACAGCTCGTATCCAGTAATCTATCACTGCCACTGGAAACTAAAAACTGACTGACTCGTTCTATGGAACGGTGTTTTTTATTTCTTACTTGGCTTAAGAGCTTAGGTATTCCACCAAGATTCTTGATGATTCCAGGCCATATCGCTCAATAACGGTCCTAGAACTTAAACGGTGAAAGTTTCTATCTCGCGCCAAATATCATCAAATGGTTCCCAAGTTACCAAGAATTTTGCCTAGTGATCACCAAGTCGCCAAATCATTGGAAAAGCCGTTCTTAACGTAGACCTACATCTGTCGAGTTTTGATTTTTAACCTAAGCCCACTATCTGAGTCCCTTATCTGTCTGAGGTATCTTAGGACAAATAAAAAAATATTTACAAACTTTGTAACAATATTGTTAAATGTAGATTAATGTAGCGAAATAAGAAGTTTATTTTTTCAAACCTGAGTTTTCATATCAACCATTTTTCTGTCGGGTATATATTTGTTAAGTGAAGTTGACGGGTAAATGTGTTCGTACTATGGTATTCAGTATTTTTAATCCTATAGACTAGAAAAATATCCTTGAATGGATTGTATTCTGTACAAAATGTACAACATAAGGTTAACATGTAATTTTACTTATGTCAAAAATAATATTTATTAAATTAGAATGAAATACATTAATTAAGTCTTTCACTATTTCGAAATATATTTTTCAAAGATAACTGTTTGAAATAAATAAATTAGAAATTAAAATTACAGTCGCAGACAACTCACTAATTAAATTTTAAAATGCGGAATGCCTGGAACATAGACACTTTTTTTCTTAAAAATTTGGGTTGAACAACAACAGGTGATCATCAAATAATGTAATCTTGCTAAATTTATTTGGAATATTTCACTAACAAAGAGTAAAACTAAATTTTTTTCGTTAAAATTTTTAGCATGAAACATGCTTATTTTAATGATTTAAAATATTTTAATTGATAACTGAGCATTTTATCTAAGTAAGTAATATACAAATAAAGCATTATAGTTAAATTCTACGTTTAAGAGCATGGATAAAGAGGTGAACAATTGTTAAAGTAATCAGTTTCACTAAGTATTAAGCAATTATAATCAAGTTTTCTTACAATGCATAAAAAACAAAGTGGAATAATTAAAAATTATAACAGCTATAAAAAAAAGCATTCTTGCATAATGTTCTGGATTCATTTTCCCAAAATTGTGTCAATTCCATTAGAAAAACTTGAAATATCTTAAAGACAATCGCGAGGGTATATTTCCATACCAGAGTAGATTTAAAAAGCTTCCAAAATCGACAAGAAAAATCTAAAAAATGCAATTTACTTGATGCATGCTCGGCGATAATGTTGTTTTTTGTTTTATGTAGTATGCGTATAATCTTAGTGAGCTGCAACGACTTGATCTCCCCGGGAAATTGGGGTTTCTTACAAAATCCGGAGAGGGGTGGTTATTTGAATGTTTTCAAAAACACATGGGAAATTGACAGCTCTGATGCAAAACACTCCTTTAATTTTTGGATATAGTTCAGCTTAAGAATTGTGTTTTAAAAAATAGATTATTTCAATATGTTGATCTTAAAAATAAATAAAGAAAAAAATCATGAACGGAAAAATAAAATTGAATAAAAAATCTTGACTTTTGTCGCATCTCGACGCGTGAATAAAAATCATGACTTTGTAAGAAATTACTTCCAAGAATTCAATTTATGCAGTGGCTATTCAAATACCTTACGGTAGCATCAGGTCTATGGACTGCACACTGGGCCATGTTAAAAGAAATTAAGAATGTCATGGTTTGAGATAAGCATAGAAACACATAATCTTTTTCGACGAATACAAATTGAAATTGTATTGTTTGAGTAAAATTTACTGGTAGCATGATGTGCGAAAAACACTATCGATGTTGTAGGAAATTTGTCCTTGTAATGCGAAATAGGAATTTTGTAAATTTTTGAGGAAAATGGACTTATGTTATAATAAACACCTACTTTCTCTAGACACTTTACTTAACCTCTACGGCAATCCTTGTGTCCAAGTAAACTGAAAATTTGAATACTTTATGAAAGATCAAAAAAGTGTTTTTGCTTTACAAGTGCAAACAAATATTTTAAAATATGATTCTGTGTAGGAAATGAAAGTGACTGTCATGATTTAACGAGACAAAATTGTCAAAATTTTCTTGAAGTTCCCGATTAATCATTAATACGAATAAAATATTGAATAATGCGAATAAATATGTTTGAAAAATATTTTACAAAAAATTGGCTTTAATTGATTTTCTTACAATTTTAAAGGAGTTATTTGAATGGAAAGTTCTGAAATTAACAGTCTCTGAAAAATAATATATTATTATTCTGTTTTTCATTTCTTCCACCCATTTATATGTTTTAAATTAATAATGCTTACAATGAAAAAAAAATATATAGTTGCCCAATAATTTCCTAAGATAAAGATTTAATTCATGAAAATCTACCATCATGTTAGTTTAAAAAATAATTGATAAGCAGAAACATCCTTATTAAATTGATTTCTAATTTCATTTACTATCGATTGATTATTGCACATTGACTAACATGGTTTTCCAATTTTAAACATCAGTAAAAATTAAAAAAATAGGGATAATTGGAAGAAAATATTTTCTAAAATTGCATTAAATACATCTTCTCAGATATTAAATTCCCTGCAAGATTTCACGAATCTATGCATTCTATTGGGAAATAAAATCTTTGTGGATTGAAAAATATTCATTAACGCATCATTTAAAAAATTATATATATTTCACCGTTAAAAACTACACACACACACACACACACACACACACACACACACACACACACACACAATATATATATATATATATATTATTTCTTATTATATAATATTTTATAATTTAAAATCAATCTGCAGCACAGAGTGTTAAGACATTTTTGCGAAACACAAATCGATATCAAATAAAATTTATTTAAAGCAAAGGTGAAATTAAGTTTAACTGTCCATCTGTAGCATAGGTGTGAACTTTACCAGGGTTGCGAACATCTGTATACTGTTTCTTTCTGAAGAAGGTTTATGTAGGATATGCTAGGAGGTTGTTAAATGTGTAACAAAAGTTTTAGAAATTCAATGACACCTATGTTTTATGATTTTAGTGTAGGGGTAAAATAAGGGAGCATTTATAAATTTGGAATTATATTAAGTTAAATTTAATATTGTATATATATATATATATATATATATATATATATATATATATATATATATATATATATATATATATATATATATTATATATATATATATATATATATATATATATATATATATATATATATATATATATATATATATATATATATATATATATATACAACTAATCTTGTGTTTAATTTAGAGCTAAATAAATTATTGCATACAGGGAACCATCTCAATTACTTCAGAAAGTTAAGAAGTAATCTATTTGAAAAACTTATTTTAAAAAAGTAAAATGTAAAAAGCAGAAAAGCGTAGTTAATTTGTTGTAAAGTTATTTTTTATTTATTTTTTTGCTTCAAAATCACAATGTCTTTTGTAATTAGATGGTCAAAGTAGAATTCTCGTTAATGTTTTGATTTCTTTTTTAAATGGGAAAAGATTGTAATTTAAGAATTGTTTTCCACATTAAAAATGTGGTTTTCTAATTTCGTTCGTATTATATCATTTTACATTATTATGTTTCTGGACAGTTTTTAAATTAAACCCTACTCTTTGCTTTTGTGCTCTGCATTACCGAATCAAATTTCTTTTTTTCATTCTGGCACTCTTTTATGCTGTGACGTACATTTTCAGCTTCATTGGTTTTCTTATTAATCATTTAAGCTTTCATTTCTTCTCAGGTTGTTTTTGGTTTCTTTTTGCTCATGGTAATTTACTTCGAATAATGTATTGTGTTGTTTTATATTAAGAATCTATTTTTAAGTTTAGCTTAGACTATTGAATCGAAGAAGAAACATAATTTCGATAATTTGTTAGTTTTATTGATGAAGTTTTACATTTAGGATCAAATTTATCAAACATTAGCAAACATTCTGAAATTATAAGTCTTTGAAAATGACATCGTCAGCTGACACCCACCTACAGTTTTTCTCATTCCCTACCAGATTAAAATAAACTCATTGTTAAGTATGCAACTTTTTTGTTGGAATAGTGTGTCAACTCCTATTTGCAAGAATTAAAAATGTTTTGTATATGATTAATATTTTTATTGTTCTGAGCATGCTTAACATTAATATTTCATTGTAACGTATTATCGTTTGAATGATTAAAGTAAAACCTATGCATAAGTCCTATTAATGGTTTCTACTTAAGGATAAAAATGTTTTTGTATAACTAAATAAAAATAATTTATATATTAATGTGAAAAAGAGACGTAAAATGTAAATAAAAATTTAAATAAAAATACTTTAAAACGAAAAGTAGCAAATTTTTAATGAATTTTCCTTTATTTTTTATATTAATAATTTAAAGGGTGTCTTTATTCAACATATTTTATGTTTGTCCTATTGTAAATAAAAATTTATAGTATTTCTTAATATCTAACTTGGAACTTGAATTAAAGTGAGAATAAGATGAACTTGGAAGAAAGAGTTAAACATCAAAAGAAAAGATTAATTTAGAAAGAGTATATAAAAGTATGTTAAGAGCAAGAAGGACTAAGTATAAATTAAGAAATTCAATGAACAATTTAAAAAAATAGTACATGTGTTATGAAATAATTCTAATGCAAGATACTGTAAAGATTTTGACATAATGATGTGCTGCTAACAAATCTAAGTAATTATCATTTTGGTGGTAAATGTACAACATTTAGTACAGAAAAGTCTTTAAATGAAAGAAACAATTACAATATGTATATATTTTAATTAAATTATACATAAATCTTGGGGAATATTGCTCTTTTTCTTGAATAAATACTACAAACAACAATTAGAATACATAAAGTGGAATGAACTAGGGATGTTAATAATACAATCTTCTATATTAAAATGTCCTAATGTTTTTCATGGATTATTTCTTCTATAATTTTAAAACAAAACTTTTAAAAAAAGGCATCATATGCATCGGAAATGAATAACTTAAAATAAACTTATAAAAATGAGTCACTTAAAATATTGATAAATTTTAACATAAATTAATAAATAATATTTCACCTCATATCAATGGCAGAAAATCTGAAATGAACATCAGAATTATATTTTATTAAGGGATTTATCAAATACTTTTCGTTAGAACAGTGAAATTAATTATTTTTTGTAATAGTTTAATTCATAAAATGTAAATGGATGGATTCCTAACATAAAGTAAATTAAAAATGTGAAAGCAATCCTCTAAATTTTTCAGATAGTATTCCTGCATAGTATTTTTAAAGAGACAAACATAAAGGAAATGATTTGAAATAATGTTAATAAAATATTTATACAATTTTCTTTTCTTTTCCTGTCAGATTATAAAACATAATTTTTTATTAATTATATTATAAACCATACTTATTTTTAATTTTTGAATTAATATCAGAAATTGTTTTTTAGAATTATTCCACTTTAAGCTGTGATTCATCACAAATAAAAGATATTCCCTCCAAACAAAGTAAAGTGAGTTTTCAAAAAACAAATACGTTTCTGAAGCACTGTATTACAGTAATAATTTATTAAAAGTTTTTTACTATTTATGGAATTATAAAAAAATTCCTCTGTATAAGGATAATTCAATCTATTTTCCTCTTAAAGATGATTTGTTTAACTTGTATTAATTTAAAATTTAGTGTTCCACAGATATATTTAGATGTAATTGTGTTTAGTACATACATTAACACTTCTTCTAATATATAATTTTTGTATATGGAAATGAATATCTAAAATAAAAGTTCTCTGTTGCTAAACGCTTCTTTACTCATATAGTTATAAACATCAATAGGTCTTATATTGTTATATTATCGAGTGATTTTGATACAAAATTAATTTATAAAATGAAAGATATGATTCACTTTTAATGCTGAATTTGTTCGATTGTGAATGAAAAAAAATTACTAACTATTACATTTTAACACTAATATATTAGTTCAGATAATATCATTTTATGCTCATTTAACTAAAATAAATTGTTATAAAAATGTTTTTATTGTTAGAATCTAAATTTTGAACGCATATCTATGATTAGGATTGTAAGCATTTCACCATTTTAATATTTAATTTATTTATTATTGTTAATATATATATTTGATTCATTTTATTGATTAGTGACAAATTCTTCCAGTGTTTTGTTAAAAATGAAATATGAAAATGAGAATACTTGTTATTAGACTAACCATGTATTGAAAATATAATTATTAATATTGTTTTTAAGTTCATTAATTTTATCATTGATGATATAATTGAAAAAAGCGGAATATGTGAGAGTTAAATTTAGTAATAATGTGTTTCAAAGATAAGGAAATTGTATTAATTACAATAGAAATGATGTCAATAGACGATGATATTGACATCATTTCTTTTGTAACTGAGATAAAATAAAGAGATTGCACTCATTATCATTTTAACCAATATAGAAGAAGTATATTAACATTGTATTTAAACTTAAAAAAATTTACTAATATTTATTAATAATAATAATTGATTTAATTAATTACAATTATAATTATTAAATTTTATTAATATGACAGTGCAAGCCTCATTTATTCTCAAGATTTCTTATTTAACTACTACTTTTAGCAACAGCACAGATGGAAAAAATTATAACAAATTATACATTTAAAGTGCATGAAAATTAACTTTACTTGCTTCGTCTTTTTCATTTCCTTCTATTTATGTTTTTCATGTTACTTATTTGCTGACAAATACATTCGCTTGTACAAATATATTTTGGTATATTAGTATTTAGGTATTAGTATAGTTGTGTATGTAATTTTTAAAATTCTATTCAGCCACAATCTTCGCAAAAAATTCAATAAACGAAATATGATAATTAATGTGCTTTCTGTTTCAATATTTATTATTACGTTGAAGGTTGCAAATTTTAGCTGCTTGATATTTTGATAAAACTTTTATGAATAAAAGAAAAGTTTTAAAAAAATTCTGAAAATTACTCTAGAATAAAAATAATAATTTTCTCAATTTTGAAGCTATATGACGTTTTTTCCTTTTATAAATATTGAATTTAATGAATTAATAAACATGATATGCTTAAGATATAAATTGGAACACCAAAGAGCAAATGCATAAGAATTAGAAAGAGTTATGTGTTAAAATGATAAGGTTCCAAAATAATTAAAATATTTTAGAAAAAATTGAAAAAAATAAAGGATGATAAATAAATGTCTTAATCTTTAATCATTTAGTAGAGGATTATATAATAAGTCTCGTAAAATAATATTTTCTCATCAAGAATAATTTGCAATACAATCCCATAATTTCTTATCACAGTATTGATTTTTTATTCAGTTAGACTAAATAATTTAAAAAAAAGCGAAATTTTAGATTACTTTTTGTCATTAAGACAACATAGAAACAAAACTACTAAATAACATAATTTCCAAACATTCTTTTGATAAAAAAGACTAAAATCCAATTTATTATCTAATGCATTAAAGTAATTAAAATAGATCGATAATGGAAGGAAACCAGGTGTGGAAACGTTTTCAATTTGCTTGATTAAAATATGAATATACCACCGTTTTTCAGTGATTCTTTAGAAAATTTTTTTTCTTGTTGCCACAAAAACTTGCTTTTTACGTTTAAAAATATTGACACTGCTGTATATAATTGGACTTTGATAGCTATATATAGATTTTTTGTCATATATTTTAAATGAAGATGTTAGAAATAAGTGGCATTACAAGTGTTATTTCTCTACCAATTTAGTTGAAAAGTTGTGGATTTCATTTCCTTCAATAGAATTTTTTTTCATGTTTGATTATTACTTTTATTTTTCGTTGGATTTCCATGGAAACAATATGTTGATATTCTTGTTAGATTTTTGGTAGAACTTCGAAAAACTCATAAAGGAAATATGCATGTATTCCTGTGAGACAATAAAAATTAGAAAATTAATATAAATTAATGCTATTCTGATGACTAAAAAGCTTGCAATATCAACAAAATGTTATGGAATCTTAATTTAGTTAAGAAAAGTATTTATATACATTTAATTAATTTCATAACGGAATGAATATCTGATATTTAAGTATTAGTTTATTTAGAAAATTTTGTAGCATTAATTTATACAAAATATTAGAATTTTAGAAATAAAAATGATTTTATATAATTTAACATTCAAAGAACAGCTGTTTAATTAATTCTTATTTATCACCAATAATTTGCCAAGAATTTTAACAATTTTAAAATATTAACATTTTTAGATGCAAACAAACTGCAATATTGACAGATAAAATAGTGAAAAAACATTTCAATTTCTATTATTTCTCCAGCTCGTGCAGTAAAATATATGTAATTAATTAGTTTATAATTTTTATTATATGTAATGTATTGTTATCACATGAAACAAAATTTTATTTATTTGATAAGGATCTGAAATTAAATTAAAATATTTGCAAATGTTAATATCATCATAATATATTTTGGATGAATTTTTCTTGAGATTTAAACAAAAATAGCACAAATAAGTGCAATAGTTTTTAGGGAAAACTATAACCTAGCTGATGTATTCAAAAAATTTAAATTAAAGAAAAAAATGCTGAATTTGTAAAAGATATTTATTTTATATTATCTTTGTATGCAGCATTCATTAGACCAGAAAAAATAAATATTCTTTGATGCCAATATGTGATTTAGGCATTCAAGCACTAACGCCTTCTTCAGATTGCAATTTGAGCGTTAAACTAATAATATTTTTCATGCATTTTAAACTATAGTTTCTTAGATTTTTTTGCAAGATGTGGTTTTAATACATTCTTTAATATTAAGCAAACAGTTTCTTTCTTTTGTTGACATTCTTTAAAAATATTTTAAGTATGTCAATTAAGTTTAATACTGGTACTTTAACCTTTTACATATGATATTAAAAAAAAAAAACACGGCGTTTAATTTATGTAAGAAAGTGCTTTTTATTAAAAAGATTTTGAACTGAACTATCAGCAAAAAAATAATATATCAAATATTTCAAATAAATTTTTATGCATTTATTATATGATAATTATAGATTAATATAAGGAATTGTACGAGTATGATAATTCATATAACATATTAAATTCAATATATTACAAAAACGCATTCTACAAAATGTTACTAATAAGACTGTATGATGAAGATTTTTACACTGAGATCTAGATTATTCTAAAGATATACTCAACTTTAATTGTGTGTTGTGAGCTTAGTTACTTTTTAAATTCTATAAATTTGACAAATAGGGGTAAAATAGAATGTATTGAATCAATTTTTATAGTTCGCTTTAATATATACAGATATGTTAACAAATAGTGGATACATTTATTAGTAGATGATGATTAATTATTCCCATTTTTTCTATTTATTTTCGTGAATAGTACATAACATATGCATACATGAAAATAATCTCTTGATATATATATATATATATATATATATATATATATATATATATATATATATATATATATATATATATATATATATATATATATATATATATATATATATATATATTTATATATATATATAGTCAATTGGAGCTATGCTATGTTATTATTGATGAAAATCAAACATGTTCAAACCGTAAGGGAAGAACGTGCTTTGCTTATGCTAAGAAGCTCATACAAAGTAAAAACTCATTGCCAATAAATATTCAACTAAAATTAAAAACTTTTTGGATGTTTTCAAAATGCCCAATCTGTTAAAGAATCATTTTGAATTTTGCGATGTGGTCCAGAAAAATCAAAAACATCATAATTTTACTCTATCAGGAGAGACTGCAACAAATCTAGATCTTCATAATGTTTTTATAAAGAGCTAAACAGCTTCTAAAATTCTTTTATCCTTAAATTGGAAACCATTCATAAGTAATAACCTAAATATTATAGGATACATGTTTATACTGATGACTCTCAATCTGACTCAAATTTGACAGCAGGTTTTGAAATTTCTTCTGATTTATTTTTATTATATGTAATTGCAAGTAAAATAGAACAGGCTTTGATTGTGAGATACATGCTTTATATATTGCAGTGAAACTACTGTTGTCTATTCTCTGTAAGTTTAAAAAAATATTTTACTGCCAGATTTCCAGGATGCAATTGAATCAATTATCACATAAGGAAACATTTTATCGAATAAGTTATTTCAGTTCCAGACTCTCTCGTTCAGGATTGTTCAATCATTCCATAAAACCATACATAAAAATATAATTAAAAATAATACTGCTTGGGGGGGTTATCAGAAAGTATAAAAAGTAAGAATTGGTCTTGAAGAGATAGAGGCAATACCAGATAAGCCTCGTAGAAATACGTTTGCTCTTTCTCGTTTCCTAACAGGTCACGGCTTGTATCGTTTACTTGTGTTTATGACCATTCTAACTGAAGAATATGTAATTCTAGTGAACCCATAAATCTAAACCTTCCTCGCTGTAGGACATCCACAAACCATGATTCTGAGATCGAAAGATGTTAATATGAGAGCAACATTTTGGGATGATAATTTCAGCATTCTGTGTAATTTTTAATGTTTATGAACTTCTTTTTTTGTTTTCCCATCCATTGTAAAAAAATTAATGTAAATTGACGTAAAATATTTTAATAGGTTTTAACTATAATAGGGTTTATAAATCGTAGCAATTAATAAACTAAAATGAAACGAATTGATTAGAGTGAAAGTACTTTGCTGGAATCTGTATCTATTTTCACTTAATATTTAAATTGCTAGGGAAATGAAAAAATTAATTTATAATAATGTCAAATTAAATGAAATGTGAGAAGGAGTCACTTTAACATTATTAATTATGAATTTATTCACATAAAATGTGAATGATATAATAAAGACTATTTTTGTCGTATTTAGGAATAAATCTTAAAAATAGTTTTTGAGTAATACTAAATCATTCATTAATTTCATTTATGTATTTTATAGGCTAAATAAATCATATATTTTAATCACTGTCTTTTATACAGTTGCATCAATGTAATGCATGTGACGTCTAATTCTTTAGCAATCAGTAAATGCAGTAACATTTTATGTACAAGCTCATACAGGGTGAGGCAAGCTAACTTCTTTATTTTTAATTGTAATAACATAATAAGTAGTACAGACTCTAAATTGGGTGTGATCTTGTTCAAAAGAAGCGATCTTAAAATTAGTGTGACTTTGTGGTTTGTGACTCAGTTGCCATAATGCTTTGGAGAAATAAACATATTGAATTTGTCCGTTGATGCCTATTTTTCAAGCGGTAGTTCGGTTATTTCAGCCTAATGCGCTTACCAAAATCACTTCAGTATTCCTCCTTTGGGGTTTACGTTTATGCCAGCGAGTTTCCCTGTACTCAGCTCAACCCCCCTCTTTTGGGTACTGTCTCGAGCCGGAAAACAATTATTTTTATGCTTGATGAAGTTCAGAAAAACTGATTCTCTGCAGAGGACAAGAGATGGAGACACACATTTAATCAGATCATCAGAGAACATTGCGGAGTAAGAATGTCGGTTTTGCAATCACCGGGGCGATCAGCAAACAAACATGCGTCTGCCCTTGGAATTTCCGATCGTTCCGTGAGTCAAATTGTGCACAATGACCATCGTTTTCATCCTCATAAGCAGACCATTGTGTAGGAACTTTCCACACATGATTTTAATGTTCAAAAAAGGCATGTGAAGCACTTTTTGATCATATCCCCAAGACGTGCTAGTCTTTTCCAGTAATGAGGTTCATTTCCCTTTGACTGTATTTGTTAATGAGCTATAGGGCTATCGACAAACCCGTAGATCACAAGTCTTTGCATTCACCACCTATCACTGTATAGTGCATAGTCTCATCAGTTGGAAATATGGGCCTATAGTTTTTCTAGAAAAAAGAACAAACTATCACTGTCATGTTTTATGCTTCAAACCATCATGTGAGCTTGCGGAAAGATTGTGTTTACCACGATTTGACTTACGGAGAGTATGGGTTTGAAAGGTGAAGCTATAACCCTTACTTCAAAGGTATCGATGATTGTGCCACGAAATCGACTCACTGGTCACCTCATTTTAATGAGAAGCAATTTAGAGTGGAGTTCTCCCGATTTTGCCCCATTTCTTTCTGTGGGAGCATTTAAAATCACGTGTCTGTACTGACCACCCACAGACTTTGGAAGTTCTGAAGAGGAATATTTAAAGAGAAATAGCCAAGATATCTATGAATTTGCTGCAAAGAGTGACTAGAAATAGCATGATTCAGTTCACTCAGTGTATCAACAGTGTCTAGTGTTACTAGCTTGATATGATATTTAAAAAGTATGCAAATCAGAACTTTAAGTTTGTAATATTTGTAACTATGTAATTTTTTATGTTGTTTCACTATGTAAAATTGACAATTTTAAATATGGAATACAAAAATAAAAAAAATATTTTTTTAAACTTTTTTCTGTTATTGAAATACTAAATAAACAAATTACCTTTCCGCACCCTGTTTTATTCATAATGTAATGCCAATAAACATTTTAAGACTTATCATTTGCATTTATAAATAGCATACAATGTGAGAATAAATCACAGTATGTTTGAATTCATTTCCCAAAATATTGACCTTCTTATAAGAGGCGTTGCTGACAAAATTGATTTCCATTTTGAATTGTTTGGAAACATTTGAAATTTTAGTATTATTTGAATTTATTCAAAGTAAATATTTTATCTCGATATTATTCATTTTTCAATTTTCCCAATGAATCGTAAAGAGATTATTTTTATTGAATATCATATGCCTAATGCATTTTAACTGATTTATTACGAATAGAATTTTTATAAATCGATTTGAAGGGAAATAATTGAATTTATCCATATTTTGAAAAAAATTAACTATAAAGAATGCGCTTTCATATTAGTTATTTGCTTCGAAACATTTGAAATTAACTATCTTTGAAGCATCGTTTAATTGATATGGAAACATTTTTGTACAATTAATGTTAAACATTTAAAATAATAACTTTTCATTAAAGAGAGTACTTTTCTCATTAAAGTAAGCAGAAAATTGCTATCGTGAATATTAATAATCGAAACATTATTCTTCTAATGACCATAATAAAAGTAAAAGCTTCCTCACTAGTTTCAAAATTAATTTTCTGCTCAAATTTGCATTCTTATAATAACACCTAACTGCTTAAAGTTGCTTAAATGGTTTTTGTGGATTTCTCTGAGTATTGATTACGATACTAAGTTTATTTATTTTTGTTTAACTCAAACAGTTTTTTTTTAACTAATTTTTTTATTAATTTGTAGAATATTTTACTATATATTCAAATAAATGCGTTTTTACGAAGAAATATTATAGCGAAATTAATAATTATTCATCTCAAGGATCCAAATAACACTTTTTTAAGTAAATTTTGCTTCCTTTTCGTCTTTATACAATTTAAAATACAAGCTAACTACCTGGTTTCATGTCTTATAACAAATATATTAAATGTTAATATTTACGATATCAATGGTTTTTGCTGACATAAAGCAACATCACTTCAAGCAAAAATATATTCATAAAGTGTGTAGCATTGATGTAGAACTCTTCAGAATAAAAAGTTACAGTTTAGAACACAGCCACTTCGGAACGATGAGAAAGGAATTTTTAGCTTCTACCTTCTCTTTGAATACTTATTGAACTGGGTAATTGGGAGTTTTTCTGGTCAGTTACCTTGCGAATTTGAAATATGGTTCACTGTCTGTAAAAAAATACTTTCAAAAGGCTTAAGTCTAAAGTATTTCAACGTCACTTCCATTGCTTAGGCTATTAACACTAAGTACCGCAATGTCATAAAGATAGAAATAAAAGCTTTATAATGACAACTCCTGGCAGTTTATCTAACGGAAATAAGAAATAAAATATTAAAATTTAGTAGACCAAATACTGACGTACCAGTCTTTGTTCATGTTAAATTATCTTTCCCTTAGGTTGTATTGTTGTATTAAAAATAATACAATTTTAAAATAACTTATATTCGATGTTTGAAACCAAAATGTATGCCCAATGAAGGTACTATAGTTTCCATTGGGAATAAAATATGCTATTTAACCCATGATCATTATTTCCATGTGAAATAATTCGGCAGTATTATATCTGTACTATATGGAGTAAAGTTTTAAATTCTGTTTATGCAAGCTTCTCCTTTCCTTGTATCTTCAGTAAGAAAATAAAAAATGAAAATTAATAATTTATGAATTACTTTAATTACAATTAGCTCTAAATGTAGCAGAAAAATTTCTGGCAATCTTTATTAAAAGAAAAGTATAACTAAAATTTTCTTCTTCTAAAAAAGTGCATTTTAATAAATTACTTATTAATATAATATCATAAGGCCCAGTTTTTAAAGAATGCAAATTAATTGTTTTAATCATCATTATCATTTACATATATTTTGTTCAGAAAAAGGAAACTCATTAAAATATTGATAAATATGAGAGTCAGACCTACTGCTGTAGTTATATTTAAAGATATAAAGCTAACTCGTACGAAGACGGTTATAATTTTACAAACATTTATTTTAAATTATTATCAAATTATCATTAATAATGATGGCATTATCACAAATGCATAATTTTTAAACGAAAATACATATTTATTATATCATTGCATTCTATGATGCTAAATTTAATTTTGTTGTATATAAGACATTCATTATATTATAAGCTCATTTATTTTGCAAAGGTTGGATTTATTCATTGAAGACAAAACACAAAAATTTTCCAGTTAATTAAACAAATTTACTAAAAATCCTGAAGCTAAAATATTTCTTTATAAAAATTATGATAAAAATCTTCACTGTTTCAAAATATTTAAGTGTTAAAAATATTTAGTCTCTCTTTTATATTTTAATATATTACATTCAAATAAATCTATAACCCATATTATATATAAGAGTTTGAAACTATAGAAGGTAATAGTTTTCTATTTAATTCGCATGGATCTTGTAAGAAAAATGTAATATTATTTCAAGATATTATTTTAATCAAGATTCTCATTCACATTTTTTCTTTGAGCCCTAAACCGAATAAAAACGTATTATTGCTTAAAAATCATTAATTGTATGATTTATTTTTCATTACTAACTTATATTTTTAAAACTACTCTATTTTAACTATATTCTACAACATTATGCTTTTGAGAAAATACAAGAATGATTTGATTTAAAAATATAATAAATTCCACAGTAGTAATTTTCAAATGCAAAAATAGTAATTTTCTCAAAAGGTAAAAAAAAAAAAATAATAATAATTTTTTACAATTTACATTTTTTATAAAAAGAAGATACTCAAAATAAAAGTATATATATTAAAAATTATTTTATTAAAATTATTAAATTACTCCCGAAAAATGCTTTAAATACGAATGAATTGATCTTAACAAAGTTAAGACAATCGTAAAAATAATTTTTGATTTTATTTTTAAAAAAGATTTCTTAACATATCACTATATGTACGTCTAATAATATTATGAAATATTTAAAAAAAATACATGGTGTTTTAAATTTCATTTTACAGCTTATCAATTTACTGTATTATTTTCTTTTGTACAAATTTATATTTCATTTGTTCGTTAAGAATGTAAGCAAATTTCAAACAATTTTTGATTCCTTTGATTTGATTTTTTTAGACTTTTAATTTAAGGAAACACATTTTTTTACTCACTTTGTCCTTTAAAATTCTATAAAAAGCAAGAAAATATTTTAGAATATTTGTTAAGAAAGCGTAATTCGACCAATATTTATTTGTTAATTGTTTTGAACTGCAAACATCATGTTTGTTAAAAAATTTTTCAAAATGAGAAATGTTTCCCTTAAAACTTAAATGGGCAGCTTTCATATAGATTGACTTATGTTTGAACTCGATCGTCATCATTATTGCTACATACCGGCCAAGTAGTATATTTGTTCAGAATTCTTGTGAAAAACATTGATCTATAATCGAATGCAATTTAAGTATTATGCATATGGCATTTTTTAGTTTGTTCATGAAAAATTTCTTAGAAGATTTTTCTAAAAATGTGAAATTGGTAAGTATATAATAATTTGTGAAACTGTAGCCAAAAAACTTTTGTTTATAATCAAAAATAATGGTTTTTTTTTTCAGGAATATGGAAGTAATAAATAATGTGTTTACAAACGAATGTAAGAATTTCTATAAATTGGCTCACAATAAGTTGGTAGCAGGTCAATGCTCTTTAATGTTTGAAATATCAGGCTCGATCCAGTCCGTTCTTGAACAACAGAAGATAGATGTTACATTTCTGCTTTCTGCATACATGCTATCGATTTGGATGTTTGGTAGTTTTTCTCCCTTTTGATACCTGAATGTAACCCACACTCTATGACAAAGTACCTCAGTAAGGCAATAACAGAGTAAAAGCTTAAATTCCTCGCAACAATTTTGAGACTTTAAGCGGTCCAATAAACAGTCCCAAAAGATTTTTTGAAGTTAAAACCCCGAATTTGACACAATTTACTGTTTGATCTATTTGACACAAGTGGATGTAGAATATATCTCTATGGGCATTTGTAATTTGAACGCAAATGTATTGGAGAATTCTTGTTTTACATACTTTTGAAATACATTTACATTGGTTATTGCTTTTAAAACTTCTTCACGATAGCTTAAATTATAATTCCTTGTTAATGAAGGGTGAAATCAACATAGTATTGTTGACTTATAAAAGCTTCTATGTTCAGATATAGATAAACACATGGGTAACATGAGTTACTAATAATGATTTTAAACACCAACTCATGGTCTTATTTTACAGAAAATCTGAATAAATGATTGTCATAATTATATGTAAATAATATATAAATGAAAATTACATATATTAGTATAATTTTTTTCTATTATTTATTTACCTATATTTAGATTAATCAACACATAGAAAAAATTCGAAAAATTTTTGAAAAATTTTAGTTCCAAAAATTTTGTGTCGCTGCTGTAGCATACAATAACGAGAATTAGCATAAAACACATCAAAGAAAAGTGCAAATGTATAAAAAATGCAAAAGTTGTGCGATGACAGTGCCAGTAATAGGGGCTATAAAAGCAAGCAGTAGACAGCTTCGACAAATAATATCAACAGAAGTTAACGAGTTTCAGTGGCCATGCCACTCACGTTACCGGAACGTGCTCTTCTATTGGTGTAGTATCAATTTTGTCAATTGTACAGGATAACATGACGAAGACAGTGCGGAATATTCCTCGTGATATGATACGTATGGCTGTGGAGAACTTTGTGCACAGAATGAACGGTGTTATTTCTGAGAACGGTGCTCACATTGAATGTAGTCTAACTCCTCTCAGGGGAAGTTAATGTAGTAAAAAAACATTAATAATTTAACTACAATTGTATACTTTAATATATTTCTTTTCTCACATTTTATACATTATAAAGCGTCACAAAATGCCCTGGCTGTGAAATTTGGTACTAAAAATGTTTTTAAGGATTATTTTTCGCATGTCTTGATCAGTCTAAAGTTTGGTGCCATTTCAAATTTGTGCCATTCACCAAGTTTGGTGCCATTTCGAGTATTAGATCGCGTCACAAGGCACTCCAAACACTGTCACTTTAAAAAAGATCACCGTGTATATAAATACATATCTGTGTGTGTGTGTGTATATATATATATATATATATATATATATATATATATATATATATATATATATATATATATATATATATATATATATATATATATATATATTAATATAAAGAAAAGACATATATAAATATAAAGTAATAAATACAATACTAAAATATATATAATGTTGGAAATACATTGCATAATAGGAAATCTAGCCAGCGCAAAAGCAGCTTGAGAAAGATTTGCCTATATAAATAAGATAAAACATGAAGAAAAGTAAAATCAGAAATATAAAATTGGAAAGATACTAAAGTATATCAGTATTAATAAAAATTTTTAGTTCCTTACTATGACAAATACATTTATTATTAATACTGATTTTGGTCATATTATTACAGGTGATTTAAACATTGTCAATGACCCTAAATTAAAAGAAATATTAAGTAAAGGAACTAAATATAGACCAGTTTTTCAACTAAATAGATTTAAAATAATTAAAGTAATTTTATATAATATTGATTCATTTATCTTTAAAATTTCTAATTCTTAAAATGTACCTATTGAATTTTTTACATTCTGGAAGTCTAAACTTTTTAATAAAATTAAGAAATTTATTTTTGTCAATAATGTAACATTTCCTGGTATTAAGTTTGGTCCATTAAAACCAGCCATAAATAATCTAAAAGATAACTTCATCATTACGCCAGTAGATAAAGCCTCTAATAATTACGCATTTTTTGTAAGAAATTCTATTTAGATTTAATTGATAATGAAACATTAAATTCCAGCACATATAAACGTTTAAACTCCACTGTTAATATTATAAATAAAAAAATCCTTGGGCTTTACAAACTTTTAAATATTAGCAACTATAAATTAGAGTTTCCTTAATTAACAATCATTCCTAAATTTCACAAAATTCCTATAAAGTTTAGATTTATCACCTGTGGTACTAAATCATACATGAATAAACCTGGAATCATTTTTGCTAAATTTCTTAATATTATATTAGACAATATTGTTAAATCAGAAGCCACTTGGATCATTAATAATAATAAACCTATTTTGGATTTTTTATCGAAAAATTATATCTATTGTATTAATTCTTTTGACTTTAAAGACCTTTTTACTAGTATTCCCATAAATAAATTAAACGATGTACTACACCTTTATTATCAGGACTATAGAAACTTATTAAATATTAATTTTGATCACTGGAATAATTTAGTTAAAATGTGTATTTATAATAAATTTATATTTAACGGTGAAAATATTTTTATTCAAAATTGTGGAATTCCACAGGGATTCAACTTTTCTAGCGCACTAGAAAAATTATTTTTACATTATTTTGAAAAAAACTTCTTATCCATTACCTTTTGCTTTTCGATACATAGATGATTTCATTATTTTCAACAATTTAAAATTTGAAGATATTTCTAAAACTATCTACCCTGAAAAACTTTCTCTAATTAAAACTAATTTATGTGAAACTAAAACAGAATTTCGGGATTTATTTATCACTATTGATAATTCCACTACATATATAGACATTTTCGACAAAACTAATCAGTTTGATTTTCATGTTAATAAGTTAATTTCTTGGAACTCCAATATTTCTTTAAAAATATACAGAAACATTATAATTACTGAGCTTAATTGCATTCATATAATCTGTAACAATTATGAATATACTAAAAATCAAATTAAACGCCTAATAGCTCACCTAAAAAATAACAATATTCCAACTAATTTTATTTTAAAATATGTAGGAAGTAGGGAATCGCTTGTAAGATTGAAGTAATGCGTAGTTTTTGTATTTTCTACTGTATGTATTTTTTACTGTATGTATTTTTCTACTGTACTTTTGTTTCATCTATTGTGAGTATTTTCATCTATAGTGAGTATTTTTATTTTTCTGCATATATATATATTTCTTTTCTACATATATATTTAGTCTAATATTAAACTAAGTTCTTTTAATACGAACACTCTTAGGGGGAATTGCTCGAAGATTTTTAGATATTTGTCCTTCGAGCATGTCAGAAAAGAGTGTTCATTTTTGCATAGCTGACCATCTCCCTCCTGATGAAGACGTGGTCCCTATGCCTTCTTGTCTTTTGCTTCATATACTTTAGTATCTTTCCAATTTTATATTTCTGATTTTACTTTTCTTCATGTTTTATCTTATATATATATATATATATATATATATATATATATATATATATATATATATATATATATATATATATATATATATATATATATATATATATATATATGTATCAAAATTGTGTAATATTATTGAGAGTTAAAGTTTGTGCCATTGGCAATAATTTTATTTAAGATTGATGACGGTTCGTTTTCTTAATATATCATTACAGAATAAGAAGATAAAAAGTACAAGTTCTTTGGAAAAAATCAGAATGGAACAAATTGTTCAATTCCGATTTTATTTTATAAGATATGAAATGATAAAAATAAGATTTATAACAAATGCTTTAGAATCATTTTTTTCAACTGCTGCTTCGTGTAGACAAAATAATATCAATTGCTACTCATGTCGGGTGAAACAGAAGAAATATTTTTATCCGAAGAAAAACACCTTTTGAGACATGCGAAACAAATTTTTAAAAAGGCTGATCACAACGCATTTGCTATCTCGAATGACGTCATCCATCAAGGGAAAGAAACTGTTAGGAATGGATACTAAGTGACAAATACACCGAAGAAAGAAGTGAGAAAAAATGGATTTACAAAGAATTGCAGATTTTCCAAAGTAAAATAAAATATTTCTTTGGATTGGTGAAAAATGCTGTCTATAAATCATTTTGCAATAAGAGCGCATTGAAGAGATGGATTGTGAGTCCTGCTAAAATTATTTATAAAGATTTCAGTGGTCGTTTCTTCTAACAATTTGTGGTTGTCATCTTCATTTTGTTTCTATGACAATAATGCATTATTTTTTCTCTTTCCATAGATTTTTCCTTTTGTGTTATGCTGCTTTTGGCATATTCTAGATATGTTTTCTCTCTTTCTGTCTCTTTTTTTTTAATTATTCCAAAACAAAATGAAAATAGAAAATTTTAACAATAAGAAATTGGATAGAATGGATGAAGCCCATATCAACTGAAATGAAATTTACGAGGTGTAAAGTAGCAGGCCTCCTTGTGGTGCACCCAGCGTAACGCTGAATCCACTACATCTTTGCCTTTTTCTCTGCGTCGGTGGACTATTTTGACTGTTTGACGGAATTTCGTAACTATCCCTTGTGTCCTTTATGTAAACAAGATACAATTCAATCAGAATTTTAACATCAATAATAATAAAAGTACCTACCAAGATGCTAATGAAATAGCTCAATGTAAGCTAAAAAATGTCAATTCCAGCAAAGCATCAGATTTATAATATGGACACTGATAGATTAATTACGAAATCAATTATCAGGCTTAGAAATAAACATCACAGGGACATGAAGATATACTGAGAACAGAGTATACAAGAACTGAGATAACTGCCCTGACACGCAGCTGACACTTCACTAAGTTTTTGACAGCCCATTTATACGTGCTGACCTAAGGAGAATCGGAGTTATGCCCTCATTGGTAGACCTACACCCCAAAAACATTAAAGAATTTGCAGAAGCCTTTATAAGAAACTCATGGCTTTATTTGATACGACTATCATAGATACAACAAAAGATATCAAATTTTTGATGATAAGTATCTTGAATCATGTCCTACATTTGTATTTTAAACATGAACTGTTCAGGGGTATTGGGAGGCCAAAGAACTAATGGCATCGTTGCCTGTTTTTTAGGTATTTATTGTATATAAATAAATAACAAATGGATTTTAATATCTTGTTTTACTTGAATATTCTAGAAAGCAAGATTTCCTATAGCGTAAATGTCATTGCTTAAAAATCGCGTACTGTGATATGTGCTCGTATACGCTGGAGAAATAGGTTTTATTCCACTCTTGAATATCATGAATCATATATAGTTAATTAATTAATTAATTGTGATTAACGTAACAATCAAGAATTGTATAAAACCTACGTCTCCAGTGGGTAGCAGCACATATCACCGTACAGAAATTTAAGCAATGACATTTACGCTACAGGAAATCATGCTTTCTAAATTAATTTAATTGTTACTAGTAAAATGATAAATGATATGATTGTTTTAATTTAACATTTTTAAATTTAATTTATTAATTTCTCTTTTTATTAAAATTGTGCTTCTAATTACACGAATCTGAATAATATAATAATATGTTTAAAATGTTGACTGAAATTTGTAAGACTTTGAATAATTTCAAATTCAATCACAAAATATTTTCCTACTTTGCTAAATAACAAAATCTATAGTGCAAATATGACAAAAAATTATTTGTGTTATGAATATATATTTGTTTTAGCATCGATAGGCTTTATTTAATAAATTATTTTAAAAGTTAAATCTTATCAAGAGCTTATAAGTTTATATTGTGTCAAATGGAGAAAAATTATTAGAGCTATTATCTCAGAAACATGTTATAAATTTACTAAAATGTATTTGGAATATGCACATTTCATGAAATTGTTTTACCAGAAAAATATTCATTTAATTATATTTTATTTAATACTTACTCTAAAAATACGCAGCTATATTTTATTTAGCATTTACACTAAATAAAACAAAGTGCTCCACTTTGGTCTTATTAACTCCAGAATGATTTTAAAGTGAGAATGTACTTCATTTTTCTACAGCTGTAATCATATTTGGAACTCTTTATGTCCATTAAAATAATAATCCTTTAATTTCGAAACCATTTTTTTAAAATTATTGATCTTATCAATATTTTTGCTTCTTTCCAGAATGTAAAAAAATTTTCATAGTGAAATATTCGGAATGAATATTTTTTAAAAAGTAAATTATTAAAGTAATGCATTTATTATAATATATTTTTGTAGATTAATAATAATATGATTGGGAAAAATAATTTTTAATTTTTATTATTTTAAAGATAAGAGTTTTAATTTTTGTGCTTTTCCAAATTTTCTAATTAAAGAGTTCAATTGCATGTAAGAACTTGGGAAAGAATGAGTAATTTCTCATATACATTTAATATTTGAGAAGTTACTTATTCTTTTCATAATTAATTTTAGTATAAGATGAATATTTGTATCATAAATAAAAGGGTAAATTTTTAATTAGAATGCATAAAACATAAAATATTTACTTCTTGCAATTAAGAAAAAAATATATTGAAACAAAAATTTGTGTAAAAGGTAAAAATAATAGAGCTTTTGAGAAGAAAATGGCAATATACGTAAAAAACAGAATACAAATAATTTGTTTTGAAGATTTTTTCATATAAATGTTTCTTAATGTAACTAATTACTGCAATACATCATCAAATTAACATTTTTGAAAATCAGTATTTATTATATTCAAATTCTTCAAAATAAAAAGCGTCTTATATTTCGTGTTTAACTGCATAGATTTGAAATATTGTAATATGCTACTGTAAAATTCAATAATTTCACTTCATTTGTTTAATAATTGGGAATGAATTCATGAGAAATTATCAATATTGAAAAGAATAGCATTTTTTTTAATTTTATTTAGCTTAAAAGATGTTTACAAGCATATTTGAAGGTCATCAAAATTATTCGAATGCCAAGTTAAATATATATATATATATATATATATATATATATATATATATATATATATATATATATATATATATATATATATATATATATATATATATATATATATATATATATATATTTATATATATATATACACTAACAAAATGGGCTGAGGATATCCATTACTAACTGTTACTATTATAGTAAATTTGTAGTTCAACTAAATCTAAAAAAAAGGAAAATATATTGAAAAAAATATTGATGAAAAACAGAAGATTATAAGGACTTGTGTATTTTTCATCTCTTAGACATCCTTTGAAATGTCATACTTTCAAGAATTTCAGCTTAAATCTAAAAATGATATGTTTAATGATACGAAAAGATATTATGTTTAAATCTCAGTAAGTATAAATAAGTGAGAATGATAAAAATAGAAGTCACAATAAATTGTTATCCTGTATTTCTTAACCAAACACAGATGTTCATGACAACAAATTTGTCACATTATATTCGGATATTATTATTAAAGAACGAGAATTAGAGATGTTGTTGCACATAATAATTTAATTGAGTCGACACGTTGCGTGAATCGCATATTTGATAAACAAAAAATTACAACATAATAAATAATCTTAAGTGGATTTCATAAACAACCTCTTTTTTTAATTTGCAATGATCTTACGAAGACATGCATACTGAAGGCAGAAGTCAACATCAATTTTTATATGTGGTAGAATTTGATCATGGTCTAAAATGAAATGTTATTAAAATTTACTGCATTTTACATGTTAAAACTAATTTTGTCGAATGGAGATTATTCTAAGTCATGTTTAAATTTGCCTCTATTAGAAAGAGATAAAGAACAAATATCAAAAGGATGTTAAAATAAAATTTTCTATCAATTGCTTGTATGGATTGTGAGGAATGCTCTCCAATCGTTTTTTCTGTTAAAAAAATAATTTGAAAACTTTCATGTTTTTTTATTAATAGTAATACACTTTCTATTTTTTATATTAGAAAAAGTGCCAACCAATGAAAGAGTAGTTAGCATTTCTGACTCCTAAGCTGTTTGTTCCGGGTTCGAATCTCGGTTCGGGCATGAATATTTTTTCTCTCTCTATTTCGTCTTCCTTTCTTCTCAGAGGATGAATGAATGAGGCTCACCCTATAAACGGGTTTGTGATGGAGTGACGTAAGACAAACTACTCACCTTTCTGACTTGGTTCACATGTAACTGACATGGTACACTTGTAAATAAAAATGAGGAGCAGTTTCTGGCCCTGTTGTGGCCAAAAGTTAGTCTTCCAGTGCCTGTTATTAAAAGAAACATTAGAAAAAGTAATACTTTTACCTATTGCTTCAAATAATTTTACACTCTCAATACATCATCTATAAGAAATTAAAAGTAATTGGATAAAAGAGTTCACAATTAAAATAATTAATAATTTTAACTGTTCGATAACTCATACGAGTAATTTTCAAGTTAATCTACAATGCAAATCTCAATGCTTGTTTCAAAAGAGTTTTTGCAAAAAATCTAAGTAAATAGTAAGCTTTATTATTCTTACCAAAACCTCGATAAAATTTTAATAAGTACAAAATAGTATCATTAAGAAAAGTATTCAAGCCTAACCTACAAATTAAAATTCTAATTGAAGAAATGATTTATAGCTTAAACTTTAATCTGAATTTATTTGATATTTCATGATTTTGATTATTTGACTAAATAAATTTTTTATTTAGAAGACTTTTATTTTAATTTAAAGTTATTTTTTTATTCGTTTGAAGTATACTGAAATTTAAGTAAATAAAAGCTTGCAAACTGTATTATATTATTTTAATAGTTATTTTTAATTTTCAAAAGTAATTTTTCACTAAAGCAATCGTTTTTCATACACCTTTAAGCGTATTTTTAGATATTCACAAATATTTTCACTCACGTTTTAGTATAAAGGAAAAAACGCAAATATGTTTTTCATACTTATGCCACTACATTTTGTATTTTTTTTACCATACTCTCACATTTAAGAATTCTTTACAATTATTTTAAAAGTTTTGTTTTCCATATTTAATTAATTAATTTCATCCTAAGAGAAAAAGCTTAAATATTAATGATAGTCATAAAACATGCAAATGCTTTTCGCAAAAGAAAATTTTCCAGCAATTAACTCTGCAACAAAATAAAGCTTTTTTGCATTAAAGTCAATTATTCAGTTAGCTAGCAATGCATAGTTAATTATGTGTACTGTATGAAATAAAATATGAACATTAGTGTTTTAAATGAGTCACTGATTTAACATTCACAGTTTGAAGTGTTTCCTAAAACAACTATTTCATAATTACTTTAGTTAGTCTTTTTTATACTTCTGTTTCAAAAAGAGACATAATTACTTTTCACTGTGAAACTAAATAAAGAATGTGCGATAACGGTCATTTTCTTAGGAATTCAGTTGTTTTGTAAATGACAAATAAAAAATTCGCCTTAGTTCTGTTTTCTTTGGGAATAAAAAAAACTCTATTTTTTATTATTTTTGTTTAAATATTAATCATAACATACAATTTATGTAAAACATTTACTTTTAATTAAATGAATATTTTTAAGTTATTTTCAATTTGCTGAAATTTGCTTTTAGATTAGTGCTGTAAAACGAGAAGATTTAAAAATAGCTGAGATTTTTAAAATGCTTAGGTTTAAATATCCTATTTATTTACTATTGTTATCTAATTTCAGATGGTATGATACTGTAATATTCATTTTTATCAATACTATAAATAGTTAACTATAAACAAAATATTATTATGCTTTTCTTTAAAAAATAGTTCGAAAACTTGCCATAAATATCTTTCAAACAAATTTTAGGAAAAATAAATGAAAAACTCAGTGGTTAATTTTATGTTTGAAGATGGAAATGAATGCATTTTTTATTTCTTTTGAAAGGATGTATTATCTGAAGCAAATACTAAAACATTTAAATGATAAAGGCATAGCATCCATTTAAAATAGAGAATATTTAGTGTTGGTTATTAGAAACACTTTATATTACCAGAATTTTTCTTAAATGTGCACAGATTTTATGTACGCAAAAAATAATTATTCAATACTAGGAAACAAATTTTTCATGAAAGAGAAAATATTTATATTGAAATAATTGGAAAATTTTGAATTTAATTTCCTTAAAAAAAGTAAGTCATGAACTTTTTCAATTTTTATATATTGTTTCAGTGATGAGATCATTATACATATATACCATTTACAAAATAATTTTAAAATGAATTTATTATGCATTGCATATCATACGAAAAAGTTATTTTTAGCAAAGTTTAGAAATTTCAGAAAGGTGCTGTTCTCAATTGTTTCTTGCTCCAATGTCAATACAAAGATTGAAACTAAAATTTGAAAATGAGGATGGAAAATAGTTATGAAAGAAGTTTAGTGTTCGTAAGAACAATTTTTAAGAACTTTCTAATGTTGCCATTCATTGAAATTACTTATCAAATTTATAACATTTTGCTGATAATCTGTAAAGTAATATGTTTCGATGAAGAATATTTGTCAAAAAGAAATAAAACTCAATAATTTTTTTATCCTACGCCCGACCTTGGTTTTTCAACCATCAGTCTCTGTCGGGCAGCCCAATACAATCTTGAGGTGGATGAAAAGTCATCTTCCGCAGAATTTCTAACTCCGATATATAACTTCGTCCGAAAGTCCAGGGTAAGTGTAAAGATGGTCACCCGTCATGTCCTCTAGTTCACAAAAAGGGCAGATCGGATAGTCCTTCAAACCCAAACGGTGAAGGTGTTTTTGCAGATAATCATGCCCAGGTTTAAGGCGAAAATTTGCCACTCCCACAGCTCTGTGGAGGTTACACGGAATAGGTTTTGTTAGTAAGGAAGCCCATGCTTTCCCCTTTATGCACATCTTGTCCTCTAGTTATAGCTATTCATATAAAGCTCAATATGAACAACAATTAACGAAATTAAAAGGGACTGCTAATGAAAACTCTATTCTAATTTTGAGTACAAAAACATTTAAAAACAGAAAACATCTATAACACCGTGGAAATGAATTAAGCTAAAATAATTTTGGCTGCCAAGAGAAGGGAGTAGGATTTCTATGGACAAGAAAAGTTTTATATACAAATCGATATAAACCTTTTACTTAAAATATATAAAGCTAGCTTAAAAGTCGCAGTATTAAATTGGAATATAATATTTTAAAGCTTACAATTGTGTGTGAAATGTGTTAACAAAGAAAATAGAAAAGTTAATATTTTCTGTATAGTGATAAACGTTTCTATTTACTCAGATTTTGTAAGAAATTCACTTAAATGTTAGGTTGTCAAATTTCAGCCGTTGTTTTAATTATTTTGATTTTTAATTAGTATTTTTCCAACCATAGAATGATTTTATTATCTTGAAGTTATGTTATGGATTTTCGTTTGTAGTAAATGTCTTATGTTGATTTAATGATGTTATACATTTTTCTAAATACTTTTATTTTTTCATATATATTCAAAGAATGATTGATAATTCTAAAGACTCCTATGACATAATTTTTATTGTTTCTTGCTTTTATGATTGCAGACAGATTATTTCTGAAAAATGTAATCAGTTAGAAAGAATTTTTAATTTGTAAAGACATTTTATTTAAGGCATGGTTTCGCTTCAACGGTTTCAAAATTCCAGAAGAACATAATTATTTTGTAAATGTAAAATGATTATTTTGATATTTTGAGTCAAAAACAAATTTCGAACTCAATATTTATTGCATTAACTTAGCTTCCACTATTTATTTGTAAAATATTTTCTTAGTTATGTAAATATTTTAATTTTAATAATAATTTTAGGTAATTTTTTTGTTCGTTATATGTTTAATTCACAAATATTTTGGTCTTGTTTTGCAATTTATTTCATAGTCGTATTTTTGATATTGGTTAAGAAAGTTTGATTTACTGTATATATTGACTCATAGATAAAAAGAGAAACATTTTTATTTAATAAAGCAAATTAGCTACCTGTGAACCTCAGAAATGCAATCAAAGTAATCTTTCATAATGTTAACTACTATTGAAAAATCAGTTTTAAGCAAATATGATTTGATATTGAGAAAAGTTCATAAGTTCTTCATTTCAATTGCCATGATCATAAAAATAATCACCGAAATAGACGAAGCAATAGGTAAATTGCTGACCAATATTTGCTTATTAACTAACTAATCTGTTGATAAATATTTCGTAAATCAATCGCAGAAAAACAAAATAAGATCATGGAAATAAATGTAAAAGAAAGATATCTTCAAGCTCAGTCTGCCTTAAAAATAGAAAAAAGTGTAATTTAGAAAAAAAAACTAAAAATATGCTGAAATCACCATTTATATTACAAATGTTTATCATTTTTTGTCCCGCATGCTATCCTATAACAGAAAATAACCATACGCTAAAATAAAATTTTGAAAGAAAATTCAAGTACGTTAAAATGACTTTTAATGTCACATATTTATTATTAAATTTAATAAAATTTCTCTCTCTCCTTCATTTTGAAAATACTTCTTTCTTCTTATCTGAGGAACCATCCCTTGGGATTCATATCAGCAGGTGATACTGTTTTCAGTTTAATAGAGTTCTTTGCAAACTGTCATTTATAATGTTATTTAACAAGAGTTCTTTGTAGGTTATCACATAAAGGCAGTATTGCATTCATAATCACCTATCTACGTTACTGACACCTTTGTAGATATTGATTTTATTTTAGAAAATTCTACGTGAATGTCTAAATATTTTAAACCTTTTTCATGAAATATTCTTTCACCTAGGTTATTTTTTAAAGTGTGAATGCGAGCAAAATAATTCTTCCGATGACTTTTGACGTACTTCGTTATCAACAAAATAGAACAGCATAATATTTAAAAATCCACAACTGATTTTATTTTTCAGAAATAGAAAAATAGCTTTAAGTGAGAATTTATTTTCTTAACTATTTTTTAGAAACCAAGTCTTAATTTTAAGAATTAGTTAAAAAAAATTAAATAAACTGAAGTTACAAAATAAATTGCTGCATCCAAAATTTATTGAGTTTATATAATGAAGGCAGAAAATGTTTTGTTCATTGATGAAAAAGGCTTAAATATGTTTTGAGAAACAATTATCTCCATAAATTAATTTATAGAATTAAAAAATATATATCTTAAAATCTTGATAAAAAATTAATAAAAAAAATATTGATTGGGATTTTCTTTAATTTTGTTATATATTAAGAAATAACTTTTCATAATCTGAGAAAGAATACAAAATTCTCAAAATAAATTAAAATATAGATAACTTCATCATTCATTTTCTTTTCAAGCGAGATTTTTTACAATTATAAAATGCTGGTAATAATAATTATATTCCTTAAACTTAAAAAAATGTGCATTGTGTTATCAAGTAATATTTTATTTACAACTTCAGAAATTTAAAAATACTTATGCATAAAAACATAAATGTAAAAACTATTTGATATATTAGTAAATTCTTGACTATTCTGTATTTTGTAAAATCTGAATATCATGAAATGAGAAAAATAGTTGAAAAAAAGCAGGCATTGTTATACATTTTTTCCATCAAGAATGTTTTTAAATATATTTCAGCATTTTTAACAGCATTCTCATATCTTGTTTCACACTTTTGTTACAAATCCATTACTTTAAGAAAAAAATTGCTTAAATTCTTTTCAAGTAATAGATATATATTTAAAATGTAACTATAAATATCATAAAATTTTAGTATCGAGAAGAGAAAAACGGAGAGATAAGACGCAATATCTCTCATGTTTTCGTATGTAACCTTTTCAAATCTATAAATTTCTACTTAAATAAACCGTGGGGTTTTTGTCGAAAGTAGTTTTGAAAAATTTATCCAGCTAACTGAAATATCCATTTTTCTATTATGTTTCTTGTGCTCAGAATATTTTACACCTACGTAGTTACATTTTACACAGTTAAACAGAAAAAATTGGCTGTACCTAAAATAATGTTTTTTACCATTGTAGCATAGGGAGCATCATAATTTGTCAAATAGTGATAAGATATCATTAATATTTTTCTCGTAACGAAAATCATTAAGTAAAAGAAAATATCAAAGTAAAAATAATCTGAAATATTATAATAGAATATAGTCTCTTTTTAATCTTATTAATAAAGGAAATTTAATTCAATGAAAATTAAATTGCTTGTATTTAGCATACGTTTAGCATTACATTTCATTTTATTGAATCTGTTGTTTTAAATTATTATTTTATATTCTTTTAAAATGTTGCGATGAATTTAAATGAAAAGTAAACTATGTTGTTGATTTCTCAAACAACATAGTTCACTTCCTAATGCAATAACTTAATGCAATGCCTTTGAAACTTTTCCATGTTAAAATGAAATTTCATTGGAATAAATTACAAATTTTTAATGTAAAACTAAACTGTTCGGAAATTGAAAATATCGAAACTGATGCTCATAGACCAGTTTTAGTAAAAAAAATTAACTTTTTTAAAAATAGTGCTCTTCCCAAATAAAAAATTAAAATTAATTCATTTATAACCTAAAATTTTTTGTTAGATAATTTTTAATGATTTTGTCTATTTGTAATATTCTGGGTATGCATGTTGAAAGTATAAATTCATTAATTAAAAATGAAATTTATATTTGATGAAAACTGAACATATTTTACTGTGGTAAGTGCATTGTATGACATTAAAAAAAACAGCAAAAAAATTAGAACATACTTTTTCAAAAAACCAGAATTCAGAATTGTTCATAAATAAGTACAAATGATAATCAGAAAATTCCTTAAAAGTAATTATCGAAAGAATACAAAATAATTTTTTTGATATCAATTACAGTAATATAAAATATCTTTTGATTCAAGATTTTTTAGAAAAGGATTTATTTTTATTTTTCTATCTTATGTCAAATATCAAAAAAGAGGTCCTCATAAACATCTTTTCTCTTGGATTTTCCTTATTTTATAATGCTGTTTATTCAAATTGATTTAAGAAAATGATTATTTATTGATAAATTTTCAAGTGAGGATATTATGTCATGTTACTGTGGTAAAATCTTAAAGGTTTTTTATTGTAACTTAAAGTATACGAATTAGTATATAATTAATTGAAAAAGGAGATATGAATAATTACAAAATGTAAAATGACTCAAGATTTAAATTCTTTATATTTCTATGAATTTAAAGTCCGGATACAGAAACTATTCATAATTATAACATGCAAAATATATTTATATAATAATTTTATTTGAAAAATATTATGTTAATATGCAACTCTTAACCGAAATAAACATAAAATTGTCAATTAGTTAACAGTTTTCTTTTTGGTGATAATATAGACACTCAGAATGAAAGGTTTGAATGTTTTAAGTGGTTAAAAAATTTAAATTAACATATAATACTGGCAAATAATACTTTACACTGAGCATAATATATAATTTTAAAATAGTTTCAATTCTTTGAATTTTATTAATTGATTATTTTCAAGTGAATATTCTTAATTCTACATTTATTTTATATATATATATATATATATATATATATATATATATATATATATATATATATATATATATATATATATATATATATATATATATATATATATATATATATATATATATATATATATATATATATATATATATATATATATATATATATATATATATATATATATATATATATATATATATATATAAATGCAAAGTTACATGTATAACCAAAAGCACAAGATTATATAAAGATATAAATGTAAGGTTAGACATGTAACCAAAAGCACATGAATATATAAAATTTTAAGTTTTAAGCTTAGCAATACATTTAGCGCAATAGCAGCTGGAATAGTATTACTAAGATATAGTTAATAGTATAATTTATAAAATATGCAATGAATATAATGAAACAAAATATAATGAAAAATGCCAAATGGAAAATAGTACATTGAAAAATTAAATGCCAAAAGTATAATATCAAATGGAAGACAACATATTGAAATATTAAATGGAAAACAATATATTGAAATATCAAATGGAAAATAACACATTGAAAAGAATACAATGTAAAGAATTACATTGAAAACACTTTAAAGAAAGATAAATATAAGAAGCTTGAAATGCCGATGGTGTCTACACTTAGTCACTAATTTATGTGTTTGGTGAGGTTCTTGCAGATTTGGATATGTAATTGGATGTGAATTAAATCTAATGATTATTATGTATTGAGTGTATTTTGGCAACATTGTATTTTGGCGGCATTGGATTTTGACTTGTTTATTTTGGATTCAAATCTACTTGCATATTTTGGATTGGGATTTGCTTCTTTTATTCTTGTTTGATGCTTTGGTTTGAATTTTTAGTATGGCTCTGGGGTGTGATGGCTTTTTTAAGACTATGTCTTGGGCCATTGCAGAAAAGCCATAATTGTGCCAATGTTGTCAACACCCCCTGATGAAGCTGGCCATATTGGTACTTTATTCCATTTATATTTATCTTTCTTTAAAGTGTTTTCAATGTAATTCTTTTCATTGAATTCTTTTCAATGTGTTATTTTCCATTTGATATTTCAATATATTGTTTTCCATTTAATATTTCAATGCTTTAATATTTCAATATGTTGTCTTCCATTTGATATTATACTTTTGGCATTTTTCATTGTATTTTGTTTCATTATATTCATTGCATATTTTATAAATTATACTATTAACTATATATATATATAATTATATATATATATATATATATATATATATATATATATATATATATATTTATATATATATATATATATATATATATATATATATATATATATATATATATATATATATATATATATATATATATATATATATATATATATATATATATATATATATATATATATATATATATATATATATATATATATATATATATATATATATATATATATATGTATATATGTCAGGTGGAAATTTCTACCTATATATATATATAGAAATTTCCACCTGACAGTGCTTTCCCAATACTAGCAACAGTGTTGGGTAAGCGAATGAGTAAATTAAAATTTCACAATCATATTTATTGTTTAGCAAAAAGCTCAAACCAAATTTCTCAAAACGCCACCCATCTGTGTCGTTGCACAGTTGATACCGGCGAAGGAATGAATGATGCATCCTCTCGAAGATTCTTTGTACCGTAACAATTTTGTACCCAGCAATAACGATCCTAGCCCCAATATCTTCAGTTGATTCTACAGGCGTCTCGTACAATAAAGATTTCAAATGTCTCCAGAAGAAAAAACCCAGTGGGTTGAGGTCCTGTGAGCAAGGAGGCAAAGTAACAGGTCCACTACATCCAATCTATCGCGCAGGATATGTGGCATTCGAAAAGTTGAAGACTGTGATGGAAAAATGTGCTAGGCTCAATCGTGCATAAACCATATGTATCTCAAGATGGGGAGTAGAACAGCCTGCAATAAACTGGGAAGTACTTGCTCAAAGAAGATGCAGTATGTTGCGCCTGTTAAACTCTCAGGCAAGATGTAAGGAGCTACCAGCTAATGGATGTAAGGGTTACCTACCCATATGTTCACGAAAAATGTCTGCTGGTGTCTACGAGGATTTGTACAGTGGGCATTGTTGTCAAACCAAACGTGATTATTGCGTATATAAAGGACAAAATCTACTCTGATTTTCTCCGGTTACCAATAAAATGCTGCTTTTTCTCCGTAGAAATTTTCATACGGTAAGTTCGTGATTGATTCTTGATGCGTTTCTACTTTCCTCTTTTCTGCCTCTCAGAGTGGACTATCACTATTTGATTTTCAAAAACAATTTAGAATCACTCTGTATATATCTGGACTACATGCTAATATATATATATATATACATACATATATTTTCAAAAGATTTGAAATATTTTAAACGCCTTAAAATATATATATATATATATATATATATATATATATATATATATATATATATATATATATATATATATATATATATATATATATATATATATATATATATATATATATATATATATATATATATATATATATATATATATATATATATATATATATATATATATATATATTATTTAAGTATAATTTCCTGCTTACTTTTGATTTTTAAATATTCCATTGGAATTTTTCTTCCTAATGTCACTTCATTTACTTTTACTTTTAGGCAACATTTTAAACTTACATTTATTCAATTTTTTTAAAAATTCTAAATTTATTAATCATATGTACAAATAAACATTTGTGTCTCCAACAACTTTGCTAGAATTCTGATTTACTAAAAATTGAACCATTATTTGAACATACAAATATACATTGAAAAGAATAAATTATCTACAGATCTGAATTTGACACAACTTCCAATATGCTTTTTTTTACTTAATGATTGAACAGAACTTTGTAAAAGACTTGAAATAATAATATAATAATGCAAAATGTCTATAATAAAGGAAAATAAGCAACACAATTTGTAGGAACTATTATCGAAATATTATGCTTTTTTGTGTATTTTTGGAAAGAAACATGAGTAAAGTTTTATTTTAATACTAAATATGAAGAAATGAATTTACGAAAATTTTTATTAACAGATTTACGTGATGATATTTAAGATTCCTAGTAGGTCTGGCATTTAGATGATATGCAATTTGAAATGCTTTGTATTATTGCCTCTCAAAATTTGCCAAAATTTAGATGGAAACCAAAAATTAGATTAATTAAGAAATTGCCTTTTTTCGCTTTTTAACTACTTTCAGTCAATTTTACCTTTCTGAGAGCATTTACATATATTAATTTGCGTATTTTGTGTCTAATGATTCAGTGTGTGGTGCCATAAAGGATCAGTTAATAAAATAATAATATAAATTGACAATATGATTGGTTGATCTAAAATGAATTTGTATCGATTTTCGCATTGTTTTTTACTTTTCATAATTACAGTAAAATTAATTGAAGATAGAGTTATCAGCAAAGTATTTAATCGTCAAGAACTAGAATTGAACATTTCTGCTTCCAATGTAAAGATTCAACAACTATATCCTGTCTATTAAATAAAAGAATTAACATTTTGTTCTACTTATTCATTGGTAAAATATTCATGTAGTAATAAATTGAATCCTAAGTGTTAGTGATCAAGATTATGATTGTCAAGACAAGATTGAATGTGTGACAAAGCATTATTTTTGTTTGACAAATAAAATGTTATTTTGCATATTTTACTGCTTTATAATTATTCTTATTTTGCTATTTAAATATCTTTTTTCAAAATAATTTCTGTGGTTTGGTGATGTTTTGTGGAAGATTTCGACAAAAATATCTTATTAATACATTTTTAGGAAATAAATTATTTTAAAGAAGTAAGGAATAAAAAATAATACTGTTCTTTATACAAAATTTTTACAATATGTTATTAGTATTTAAGAAGAAAAATACTTTTAAAAATCTAATTTTTGTATTAGATTTTACCTAGCGAATTAACTTAATTTTTTTTAAAACTAAGCTGAAGCATTACTTTATTACAAGATAAAACTGTATTTCTTTGTAATCTTGTTTTTTGAACAATATTCTTCAGCTAAAATACCCAATTTACATAATTACCTCAATAAAATATTTTACGATTGTATTTGTTATTTACATAATTACTTCAATAAAATATTTTACGATTTTATTTTATACGACTGTCTTTAATTCCATTTAGGAATTAAAGACAATCGTATAAAAAGAATCTAAATTTTAAATTAAATTTTACCTACTTTTTTTAAAATTTAATTAATTTGAATTAAAATATTTATAAAATTTTTGTTGATATCAAAATTATTCTTTTTCATATTCTTAAATCTTTTACAATACACATTTTACAGAAACATTTTATATAATTGAAAAAAATAGGTAATTTAAAAATGAAAAACAGAGTAGCTTTAATTACTGTTTGAAATTTCAATATCAAACGCAACAATAAAATTTACAATTTTATATTTAGAAAGGATTAATCTGTCACAAAGTATTCTTGTGACTGTAAAAGTGTATTTGCATTATTCTTTTATAGATAATCAAAAGTTTATTGGAATCAGTTTAAGTTATCATAAATATTTTGCAGAATTCTATTATTATCAGAAGTCTACATAAGCTGAATATCATATTAAATTAATGCCAAACATAAAATTCATTAAAAATAGAGAAAAATATAAAATAATGTACTTCCAAAAATAAAATTTCCAACTCGTAAATTAAAATATTCAATGGCATAAAATCTTATAAGGTTTCAATTCTTCGAGCATCATTTTATAGAATAAAATTATTTTATAAATTTATAAAAGTAAGCTTTTGAAAATGTATTCATGCTGTTGAAAACATGAAGTTAAAGTTAATAAACTAATGAGAAACTTTCGGTCATGTTGCTATCAGCTAAAAGATAATGACATATTTTATACTTTCATTACTTAAAATAGTTTAATGGATGGCTAAAAATAGCTTAATGTTGAAAAGTTAATGATAGTTGACATGTTTCAAAAATAAATTTTTTTCGCTCGGTATTCCATCAATGAAAGTTATTTGAATTGCCTCAAGTGAACAGAAGATTCATTAATGTTCCTTATATTAATACATTTAAGCGTTAATTTAGTAATAATTACAACAAATATAAAAAAATCTAATTTTATATAACATTTTTTTTAATAAAACAATTATAATTTTTTAGAAATTAACTTCTTATAATGCACAGGAATAAGGAAAATTAAGTTAGAAAGGTATTCCCTGAATACATGTGATATTAAATTAAACTAAATAATATAAGAAACTCATGTTTAATTTCCTTTCATTGAATACACACACACACACATACATACATACATATATATATATATATATATATATATATGTGTGTGTGTGTGTGTGTGTGTGTGTGTGTGTGTGTGTGTGTGTGTGTGTGTGTGTGTGTGTGTGTGTGTGTGTGTGTGTGTGTGTGTGTGTGTGTGTGTGTGTGTGTGTGTGTGTGTGTGTGTGTGTGTGTGTGTCTGTGTGTTCATGCATTAGGTAAATAAATAGCTATAAATTATTTAAAGTTAATGGATACAAGTATATGTTAACATTGCTTATCAGTTTTCCAATTGAATTAAATGTTTATTTTTGACATAGAAATGGGAGTAAAAATATGTTAAATCCCTATAACATATATTGTTCCATTAATTACTGTTTTTCATTAGTATAAAAATATGTTGAAATAAGAATATATGTATCTGATTAAATTAATTATAATTATTTATTAATGCATATGATAATGCAATATTTATCTAGGTAATATTAAAATGTTTCAATTTTATAGCCATGTAAATTTTAAAATCGAATGTTGCATAAAAACAGTTTTATTTCTCCAAAAATTTAGTCTTTATAATATAGCAAATACATAGAATTGATTTAAGTGTGAATTTTATACAAAATGTTATCCTTATATTTTATGTATGCATGATATTTTTGAGTTATAAGCAGTTGTTTAAACTTGATTGTCGGCAAAATTGAAATATTATGTATCGAAGTCTATAAAGAGAAAAGAATATATATATATATATATATATATATATATATATATATATATATATATATATATATATATATATATATATATATATATATATATATATATATATATATATATATATATATTATATATATATATATATATATATATATATTATACACTACTGGCCATTAAAATTGCTACACCAAGAAGGAATGCAAATAACAGAACGATATTTATTTGACACATACAATATAGTGGAAAGAACAAGTGATTAGATTTACAGGAAATTAGGATGTATAGATCTTGAGAAATCAGTACCCAGAGCAGCCACCTCTGGCTGCAATAACAGCATTTATCCGCTTAGGCATGGAGTCAAACAGAGATTGTAGGGCATGTACGAGGATCTCAGTCCATGCAGCTTCAACACTTTGCCACAGTTCATTGACAGTAGTGGATGGTGAATGATGATTCACCAATCGATCGGCAACCATTGACCACATGTTCTCAATTGGTGACAGATCAGGAGAACGTACTGGCCAGTGTAACATTCGAACCTGTTCTGTATCAAGGAAGCTCAGAACAGTACGGGCAACAGGCGGTCGTGCATTATCCTGTTGAAACAAAGCATTAGGGAGGCCTCGAAGATAGGGCATAGCCACGGGCCTTAACACATCGGAAATGTAACGGTTGCTGTTCAAAGTGCCGGTAATGTGAAC
>CM075860.1:20185088-20292588 GCA_037975125.1 Latrodectus hesperus
GTTGGTTGGTTGGTTGGTTTTAATGGCGCAAGGTCCAAATAAGGACAAGCTGCGCCAGACACAGTCCTATTTATCTGCTTCTTCTGTTAAAACCATTAAAATGTTAAAATTATATTAAAATATAAATATTTGTACCTTCTAAAATGTATAAGATTTAAAATTAAGCAAATTGTTTTAAAATTTCTAAATTAGATAAAATTTATAAAACCAATTGCTTTTAAAAACGCAAAGAGATTGCGATGTGGTGGTTCACCTAACAAATCTTGTAAGGTTAAAATATTACTGTTAAAAAATGTGAAGCGATAATGGTTAAAATCTGGACACACAATTAAAATATGACGCACTGTGTATGGTTCATCACACGTCCCACACCAAGGATTTAAGTCACTTATGAATAAATGCCTATGAGTAAAACGCGTGTGACCAATACGAAGGCGAGTCAGTTTAACATCTGCGCTGCGCAGACTTAAAATTGATAATGGGATGATTAATGGAAAGATGGAATAAAGTTTGTTGCAGACTTGCAAATTCCAGGATTCCTGCCAAAGAGATTTTATAAAATGTTTAATTCCCTTTCTCACATCCATTGATGGAACTGAAGGTAGAGTAGGAGTAGGAGCAGACCTAGCTGCTGCATCAGCCTTCTCATTACCATCTATTCCCATGTGACCTGGTATCCAGCAAAACCGTATTACAAATCCTTTGCTAGTTAGAGTATCCATCAGTTTGAAAATCTTGGACACAACAGGGTGACAGTTATAGTTACTATTTCTCAAAGCTTCCAATACACTATTACTGTCAGTGTAAACACAGATGTTACATTCATTTCTTGTATTCACAAGCTGAAGTGCACGGTATATAGCCGTAGCTTCGGCAGTGAAGATGGAGCAGGACTTGTGCAGGCTGTAACTAAAGGAGGTATTATCAAAATAAACTCCACAGCCAACATGTCCTGCTGTTTTGGATCCATCTGTGAATACAGGAGTGTACCGTTCATACTGAGAGCGATGGAATGCAAAAAGCTGTTGATAAATAGTCGCAGTTGTGTCCGACTTTTTGTAACTTTCAAAGGGATTGATAACAATGATATCTGGATCATACCAAGGCGGATGTGCGAAGAAGTCTGTGGACTCAATTCGGACATCACATAGGTCAGAAAGTAAAACACTAGATTTAATGCGAGAGAGAAAAGGTTGAATGTGTGATGGTCTAGCAATGTATAATCTCTTAAGAGAGGCATTAGGAAATGTGGAATGCAAGGGATGATGAGGTGAGGACATAATTTTTGAATAATAATTCAGAGACAGCTGCATCCGTCGAAGGTCTAAAGGTAATTGTTGGCAGATTACATATAGACTTTGGACGGGTGATGTGCGAAATGCACCAGAACAAATCCGTAAAGCAGAGTGGTGAACAGTATCTAATCTGCGTAAGATGGACAGTCTAGCTGATCCATAAACAACACAGCTGTAATCAATTCGAGATAAAATCATTGACTGGTAAATTCGAAGGAGCGATGTACGATCTGCGCCCCAAGATGTATTGGAAAGCACCCTGAGGATGTTAAGCAGTCGCTCACACTTCTTCCGCAGATGTAAAACATGTGGAAGGTAAGTTAATTTCTTGTCGAAAATCACGCCAAGGAATTTTATCTCATTGACTACAGGAATGGGAGTATTATTTATGAGAAGCACAGGATCATCATGGAGGCTAGTTTTCCTGCAGAAATGAACGCAGCAACTCTTACTAGGAGATATACTTAGGCCATTACGTTCACACCAAGTAATTAGATTATTTACAGCTGTTTGTAATTGTCTCTCAATTATATTCATGTTTGATCCCTGATATGAAATTTGTAAATCATCAACATATAAATTACTATGAACAGATGATGGTAACTGATGAAGTATGTTACTGATGAAAAGGTTAAAAATTGTTACGCTTAAAACGCTACCTTGAGGGACACCCTCAGCTTGATTAAAAGTATTGGAAACTGTACTTCCAATACGTACTTTAAAATGCCTAGATGATAGAAAATTTTGGATAAATATTGGAAGATTACCCCTAAAACCAAGATTATGCATAGTACGGAGAATTCCATAGCGCCATGTACGGTCATAGGCTTTCTCAACGTCGAAGAAGATTGCAACAAGGTGGTTTCTCCTCACGAAAGCATTTCGAATTTGGGATTCTAGATCTACTATGTTATCTATAGTGGATCGTCCTCTTCGAAATCCGCTTTGATGATGAGGTATGCAATTATTCTTCTCTAAGACGTAAATGAGTCTAGCATTGACCATACGCTCAAATGTTTTGCACAAGCAACTCGTTAGAGCTATTGGACGATAACTCAGAGGGTCAGATGAATCTTTGCCAGGCTTCAAAATTGGAATCACTATCGCTTCCCTCCAAGAAGTTGGAAAGACATGTTCCGTCCAGATTCTATTAAACAATATTAAGATGTTCAATAACGAATCATTGTCTAAATGACGGAGCATTTGATAGGAAATTCCATCAAGCCCTGGACTGGTGTTATTGGCCTGAGACAGGGCTGTCTTTAATTCCGACAATCGAAAAGCACAATTATATGGTAGATTATGTCGATCGTCAAATCTTACTGGTGTCCGCTCTGCAATTCTTTTAGTCCTTTGAAAAGTAGGACTATATGAATCAGAGCTGGAAACACAAGCAAAAGTTTCTCCGATGACATTGGCAATATCTACAGGTGAGGAATGTACAGCAGCTCCAGTCTTTAAAACAGGAATGCAATGATCCTGATAAATACCATTGGCTGCTTTAACTTTCCTCCATAACTGTTTGCTTGATGTCGATGTCGAAATTGATGACACATAATGTATCCAAGATTCCCTCTGACTCTTACGTCTAACTCTACGAGCAAACGCTTTGGCTTTCTTGAAAGCAATAAGGTTCTCCGTGGTTGGGTATCTTCGGAATATATTCCATTGTTTCCTTTGTTTCTTATAGGAGACTTGACACTCTTCATTCCACCAAGGTTTTCGGTGTTTATGTGGAATGATGGAATTTTTAGGGATAGCAACATCCGCAGCTCGGATTATTTTGTCAGTGACATAATTAACGGCATCATCTATCACATCTGTCTTAACTCTTGTCTCACTGGTCACTGCCAATTGCGTGAAAAGAGTCCAATCGGCTCGACTGTACACGTAATTAGGTGGGTTGTGGCGCACACTATTACCTCCAGCCTGAGACACGAATAGAGGGAAATGATCACTATTGTAGAGGTCATTTCCGACAGCAAAATTCAGCAATGGCAGGAGTGATGGAGAACAAATAGCTAAGTCTAGAGAGTGAAATGTCCGTGTAGGTTCATGGAAATAAGTTTTCTCGTCGGTATTAAGCAGACAGAGGCAGTTATCAGAAATGAACTGTTCTATCTGACGACCGCGAGAATTCGTATCATCACTACCCCACAAAGGACTATGTCCGTTAAAATCACCGAGCAATATAAATGGAGTTGGAAGTTGATCCACTAATTCATTCAGTTCCTCTGCTTGGATGACATCATTCGGTGGTAAGTAGAGGCTACAAACCGTTATAAGACATGTGGTGTAGATTCTGACAGCCACAGCCTGGAGTGTAGTTCTTAACTGATGTGCTGTACTGGGATAACTGTTTGATGTAATAATACAAACTCCACCAGACACAGCAGCATCACCATCATAATCCCTTCTAAAGCATTGAAACCCACGCATTTTGGTGATAACAGTGGGCTTCAGGAAAGTTTCCTGGAGAGCCAGACATGCAGGGTTGTAGAGAGAGATGATGGATTTGATGTCATCAATGCGAGACCGAAAACCACGACAATTCCAGGAAACAAAGGAGGTCATCAATGGAATATATTCTAACCTTTATCACTGTTGCTCATCGTCATCTCAGATGAATCTTCAGAGTTAAAATCATCATCTGATGGATGCAGTTTGACAGCATCTGCATCCAAACAGAGAAGAGCTTTTTTGTTGTTAGGGTGGACTTTCTAGGGCCTTCCTTGGCAATTTTTAATTTTCTAGCCTTTAAGGCTTTTGATTTTGCTAGAGTTGAGTTTGCGATTACCGGTATGGTAGTGTTCACATTTTTTTGCTTCACAGGCAGTCTTTTTATATTAATGGACTCAGTTTCTGTTTGAGTACCATAGGATCTAGTGCTCTTCTTAACTGCTGCAGCATAACTAGTGCCAGACTGAGGAGTACGCGATGAGACAATTTTACGAGCTTCTGGGTAGGAGACTTTGTTCTTAATTTTGATTGCTGTAATTTCCTTTTCAAACTGCCAGGCTGGACAAGATCTAGAGTAAGAGGGGTGGTCGCCTTGGCAGTTGACACACACCTCTTTAGCGTTGCAGGTAATACTATCATGGCCGACGTTAGCACAACGGGCACAAGTAAGTTTTCCTCTGCAAGCTAATTTTGAATGTCCGAAGCGTTGACATTGAAAACATCTCAGAGGATTTGGAAAGTATGGCCTCACAGAACACCGCAAATAAGCAACTTTTACGTGTTGTGGTAAATCTGGAGTGGCAAATGTCAAAACGAGATTGTTCGTTTTCAGTACAATGCCATCTCTTTTGATTGTCATTCGTTTTACAGCGCATACTTTCTGAGATTTAAGATTTTCAAGAATCTCATCAGTAGATGTATACTGCAAATCCTCTGCTGTAATCACACCACGAGAAAAATTTAAATTCCCGTGAGGTGTTACAATGACGTCCATATCGCCCAGAGTTCTCATCGTCGTCATCAGAATAGATTGCCTTTCAGAGGCCGTCTCCAGTAATAGATCGCCAGATCTTAATTTCTTCAGAGATTTTATTTCTCCAAGAAAAGCAGAAACACTTTTTTCAATAACAAAAGGGGAAACAAACTGAAAAGTTCCCTCTTTTTTTGGATAACAAAAAACTTCGCAGAACACATTGACAATTGTTCCTCCCGTGGGAGTGAAGATAATGTAGAAAGTTCCATATAGCAAAAGTTAAAATTCAGGGACCAGACGGCACCACCCACCACGGAGCCCTACGAGGGGATACAGTTTAATTGTACCAGTGCTAGTCAGTCCCTATACGCTCACGGTACATCCCTGAGGTGGCCTCCACCCTTAACGAGTCACCCAGTAGATGTACCGATCGCTTGATCCATAAAGCCGATTGATGTGCTGAGGACCACAACACACCTCCCGTTTACCTGAAGCAGAGGCCAAAGCAATGTGTTGGTCTCTGGAGGCCTCAATTACCAGGATCCTCCTTTCCAGGGACACGGGTCTCCACGCACGGCAAACACGTGGGTGATTTAGTCCTCAAGAGTAGCTAATAGCAACAGAGCGGCGAAAGCTACTCAAGGGGAGCCCTCAACCTCTTGCGAGGCAACCACACTGAGGGAGAAGAGGAAGAAAAAGCAGAAGAGTAGAGGAGAGAGGAAATTAAAGAAGAGGACAGATCACTAGGGTACCTCGGGATTGTGACACCCGTGTTTACCTAAAGAAGGTAAACCCCCTGAGGGGAGGATCACTTTGTTGAAACAAGTAAAAGAAAATGTAAGGACTTAAGTTTTGGAAAAGTGTCATCTGCTGGCTGCACTCATTATTGTCCATAGCAGCAGCATCATATGAGAGACATGTTCATAGCATTTGCAGGACACTATTCCATTGACCATCGTTGGGAAGGCATGTAGTAACCAATGTGTTAGAAATAAGGAACTTGTGGAAGGTTCTTAACAGAGAGGTTTTAAAGCATCCATCCATGAGGTGGGCTACTGGAATGGCTGGTCACAGTATAAAAGCTTTGATACCTATGTTGTAAAAATATTATTGTTGCTGCTGTTTGGGAAGATGAGTGACCTGTCATGATGCGACTAAGGATAATATGTAATAATAATAAAAAAAATGTTTTTGAAATATTAGATGAGTTGACTCGGCTGGGCTGTAGCAGTCGTTGAGGCAAGTCTTGCCGTATATAAGCTAGCTCCTCAGTCATTCTCAATTAGATAGCTTTTTTCACAGTTTGTGAGTGCTTCCTTCCTTACTGTCTTCGCTGCTACTACAAGCTTCGAAACCATGTACTACAGATACGAGTTGCACCCCAAGACCCAGTTCTTGACAGCAGTCATTGGTGCTGATGGTAACTCTTACTTTTTGTACAGAGACGTCAGGAACCTCCTGGTTACACGCAACATGAAGGATTACTGCAGGTCGACGTTGGACGACTTGGCTGCACCAATGCTTCAAGTGAGAGACGTCCTCCCTAAAGGAAACACCTTTCGCTTCAAATTCCAGCACTATTTTGCGATTGGAGAAGACACTCTACTGAGAATCATGGACTTGTATGTTCAGCAAACGGACAGGGAACTCTACCTCTAGTTCCGACGTATGCGAGTCGACATGAGAGTGAAACTTGTTCAGCCAGAAAAGTTTACAGAAGTGTTGCAAGTTCCCTACACGGCGTCCTATCAGGCAAAGATGCCCAGATTCGTCCTGTGCAACCCACAAGATGTAGATGCCCGCTAGCTGCTCAGTGAATACTTGCCTCTCCTCATCAATGCAACCTTGGAATACTACAGAGAGATTGAAAGCCATAGACTGATGAGTATCCAGCAAGATGAGCAGCAGCCGGATGATGCCTTACAGCAAAGTCAGCTGGATGCCTTAGAGCAGCCATCATATCATCCATAATATGAAGTTAATGATGAAGCATTCCAGTCAGTCATTTAAACCATTAACCGAGTGCCTTATATGAGACTCAAGTATATAAATTAGGTACGTACTCTTTTCCTTTAAAGATAAGCCACATAGACATCCTTAACAACATTTTTGAAGCTTTAATTAAAAGTGTATGTGTAAAGAAAAGCGATGCAACAGATATTATGAAAACTGTTATCTATTTACTAAAAAAAATGATGAAATGTGATGGTAATGAAATGTTAAAACTGCAACTAAAATTTATTGAGGTGCAATTATCATTGTGTTTTTTAAATAAGAATGGTCTCAGGTATTCTTCTGACCTGATGATATTTTCTGCTCTCTTTTCTAACATGGCTCCACATGTGTATAATTTTGTTCGTAATAGTAAAAATATTTTATTACCACATCCCTCTACAATTCGTCGTATTTGCTTGTCTTATGATGTGAAACCAGATGCCGAAACATTGAATTCTAATTTTTTAATGTATGTAAGACACAAATTTAATCTTTTGGAAGATAATGATAAAAAAGTAATTTTGATGATTGACGAGATACATCTAAAACAGCATTTAGATTATAAGGGCGGTAATATTTGTGGTTTGTCTTATGACAATAAAAATTTGGCAAACAGTGCCCATGTATTTATGATTAGCAGTTTGCTATCAAAATACAAAGATGTCATTCACATATTGCCAACCAATAAAATAAATGCTGAAATAATGCACGAAATTGAAAAAAAATTATTGTTGGTTTAGAAGAAATTGGTTTTTTTGTAATATGTGTTGTAACGGATAATAATTCTATTAGCAGAAAATGAATGTCATTATTTGTTTCACCTCCCCAAATACAAGAGTTGTATTATGGTACAAGAGAGTTGTATTATGGTACAAGTCCAGAAGCACCAAAGAAAAGGCGGCGGATGGAACAACCGTTGCATCTTTCTTGTGGCCACTGCACGGGAGAGATTCCAGAATCACCTTTAATGCCTAACCTTCCACCGGCACCAGCTCAAAGACATATACAAGACGATTCCAGTCAACAATTTTAAAAAGTGATGAGAATTCCGGTTTATTGATTTTCTTAGACAACACGCAGCGAGATTTCCTCCACACTTACAGACAATATAACGGTATCCCCAACAAAGTGGTATCTTTGTGTCAAAGCTCTGTTCATAAGACGTATACCCCGACAGCGACTCGGACCAGTCTGGTAGAGAAAGTCCCGAGGTAATATGCTTAGATTAACTTGGTTCTCTAAAAGACATTTGTGTACAGTGACAGCCTTTACTGTAAAAAAGGGTGGTTCTGAGTGGTGGTCTCCATCACTCGGAATCACCCTTTTTTACAACACCCTACGAACCAACATTGGATCACTTTGTTGAAACAAGTAAAAGAAAATGTAAGGACTTAAGTTTTGGAAAAGTGTCATCTGCTGGCTGCACTCATTATTGTCCATAGCAGCAGCATCATATGAGAGACATGTTCATAGCATTTGCAGGACACTATTCCATTGACCATCGTTGGGAAGGCATGTAGTAACCAATGTGTTAGAAATAAGGAACTTGTGGAAGGTTCTTAACAGAGAGGTTTTAAAGCATCCATCCATGAGGTGGGCTACTGGAATGGCTGGTCACAGTATAAAAGCTTTGATACCTATGTTGTAAAAATATTATTGTTGCTGCTGTTTGGGAAGATGAGTGACCTGTCATGATGCGACTAAGGATAATATGTAATAATAATAAAAAAAAATGTTTTTGAAATATTAGATGAGTTGACTCGGCTGGGCTGTAGCAGTCGTTGAGGCAAGTCTTGCCGTATATAAGCTAGCTCCTCAGTCATTCTCAATTAGATAGCTTTTTTCACAGTTTGTGAGTGCTTCCTTCCTTACTGTCTTCGCTGCTACTACAAGCTTCGAAACCATGTACTACAGATACGAGTTGCACCCCAAGACCCAGTTCTTGACAGCAGTCATTGGTGCTGATGGTAACTCTTACTTTTTGTACAGAGACGTCAGGAACCTCCTGGTTACACGCAACATGAAGGATTACTGCAGGTCGACGTTGGACGACTTGGCTGCACCAATGCTTCAAGTGAGAGACGTCCTCCCTAAAGGAAACACCTTTCGCTTCAAATTCCAGCACTATTTTGCGATTGGAGAAGACACTCTACTGAGAATCATGGACTTGTATGTTCAGCAAACGGACAGGGAACTCTACCTCTAGTTCCGACGTATGCGAGTCGACATGAGAGTGAAACTTGTTCAGCCAGAAAAGTTTACAGAAGTGTTGCAAGTTCCCTACACGGCGTCCTATCAGGCAAAGATGCCCAGATTCGTCCTGTGCAACCCACAAGATGTAGATGCCCGCTAGCTGCTCAGTGAATACTTGCCTCTCCTCATCAATGCAACCTTGGAATACTACAGAGAGATTGAAAGCCATAGACTGATGAGTATCCAGCAAGATGAGCAGCAGCCGGATGATGCCTTACAGCAAAGTCAGCTGGATGCCTTAGAGCAGCCATCATATCATCCATAATATGAAGTTAATGATGAAGCATTCCAGTCAGTCATTTAAACCATTAACCGAGTGCCTTATATGAGACTCAAGTATATAAATTAGGTACGTACTCTTTTCCTTTAAAGATAAGCCACATAGACATCCTTAACAACATTTTTGAAGCTTTAATTAAAAGTGTATGTGTAAAGAAAAGCGATGCAACAGATATTATGAAAACTGTTATCTATTTACTAAAAAAAATGATGAAATGTGATGGTAATGAAATGTTAAAACTGCAACTAAAATTTATTGAGGTGCAATTATCATTGTGTTTTTTAAATAAGAATGGTCTCAGGTATTCTTCTGACCTGATGATATTTTCTGCTCTCTTTTCTAACATGGCTCCACATGTGTATAATTTTGTTCGTAATAGTAAAAATATTTTATTACCACATCCCTCTACAATTCGTCGTATTTGCTTGTCTTATGATGTGAAACCAGATGCCGAAACATTGAATTCTAATTTTTTAATGTATGTAAGACACAAATTTAATCTTTTGGAAGATAATGATAAAAAAGTAATTTTGATGATTGACGAGATACATCTAAAACAGCATTTAGATTATAAGGGCGGTAATATTTGTGGTTTGTCTTATGACAATAAAAATTTGGCAAACAGTGCCCATGTATTTATGATTAGCAGTTTGCTATCAAAATACAAAGATGTCATTCACATATTGCCAACCAATAAAATAAATGCTGAAATAATGCACGAAATTGAAAAAAAATTATTGTTGGTTTAGAAGAAATTGGTTTTTTTGTAATATGTGTTGTAACGGATAATAATTCTATTAGCAGAAAATGAATGTCATTATTTGTTTCACCTCCCCAAATACAAGAGTTGTATTATGGTACAAGAGAGTTGTATTATGGTACAAGTCCAGAAGCACCAAAGAAAAGGCGGCGGATGGAACAACCGTTGCATCTTTCTTGTGGCCACTGCACGGGAGAGATTCCAGAATCACCTTTAATGCCTAACCTTCCACCGGCACCAGCTCAAAGACATATACAAGACGATTCCAGTCAACAATTTTAAAAAGTGATGAGAATTCCGGTTTATTGATTTTCTTAGACAACACGCAGCGAGATTTCCTCCACACTTACAGACAATATAACGGTATCCCCAACAAAGTGGTATCTTTGTGTCAAAGCTCTGTTCATAAGACGTATACCCCGACAGCGACTCGGACCAGTCTGGTAGAGAAAGTCCCGAGGTAATATGCTTAGATTAACTTGGTTCTCTAAAAGACATTTGTGTACAGTGACAGCCTTTACTGTAAAAAAAGGGTGGTTCTGAGTGGTGGTCTCCATCACTCGGAATCACCCTTTTTTACAACACCCTACGAACCAACATTGGATCACTTTGTTGAAACAAGTAAAAGAAAATGTAAGGACTTAAGTTTTGGAAAAGTGTCATCTGCTGGCTGCACTCATTATTGTCCATAGCAGCAGCATCATATGAGAGACATGTTCATAGCATTTGCAGGACACTATTCCATTGACCATCGTTGGGAAGGCATGTAGTAACCAATGTGTTAGAAATAAGGAACTTGTGGAAGGTTCTTAACAGAGAGGTTTTAAAGCATCCATCCATGAGGTGGGCTACTGGAATGGCTGGTCACAGTATAAAAGCTTTGATACCTATGTTGTAAAAATATTATTGTTGCTGCTGTTTGGGAAGATGAGTGACCTGTCATGATGCGACTAAGGATAATATGTAATAATAATAAAAAAAATGTTTTTGAAATATTAGATGAGTTGACTCGGCTGGGCTGTAGCAGTCGTTGAGGCAAGTCTTGCCGTATATAAGCTAGCTCCTCAGTCATTCTCAATTAGATAGCTTTTTTCACAGTTTGTGAGTGCTTCCTTCCTTACTGTCTTCGCTGCTACTACAAGCTTCGAAACCATGTACTACAGATACGAGTTGCACCCCAAGACCCAGTTCTTGACAGCAGTCATTGGTGCTGATGGTAACTCTTACTTTTTGTACAGAGACGTCAGGAACCTCCTGGTTACACGCAACATGAAGGATTACTGCAGGTCGACGTTGGACGACTTGGCTGCACCAATGCTTCAAGTGAGAGACGTCCTCCCTAAAGGAAACACCTTTCGCTTCAAATTCCAGCACTATTTTGCGATTGGAGAAGACACTCTACTGAGAATCATGGACTTGTATGTTCAGCAAACGGACAGGGAACTCTACCTCTAGTTCCGACGTATGCGAGTCGACATGAGAGTGAAACTTGTTCAGCCAGAAAAGTTTACAGAAGTGTTGCAAGTTCCCTACACGGCGTCCTATCAGGCAAAGATGCCCAGATTCGTCCTGTGCAACCCACAAGATGTAGATGCCCGCTAGCTGCTCAGTGAATACTTGCCTCTCCTCATCAATGCAACCTTGGAATACTACAGAGAGATTGAAAGCCATAGACTGATGAGTATCCAGCAAGATGAGCAGCAGCCGGATGATGCCTTACAGCAAAGTCAGCTGGATGCCTTAGAGCAGCCATCATATCATCCATAATATGAAGTTAATGATGAAGCATTCCAGTCAGTCATTTAAACCATTAACCGAGTGCCTTATATGAGACTCAAGTATATAAATTAGGTACGTACTCTTTTCCTTTAAAGATAAGCCACATAGACATCCTTAACAACATTTTTGAAGCTTTAATTAAAAGTGTATGTGTAAAGAAAAGCGATGCAACAGATATTATGAAAACTGTTATCTATTTACTAAAAAAAATGATGAAATGTGATGGTAATGAAATGTTAAAACTGCAACTAAAATTTATTGAGGTGCAATTATCATTGTGTTTTTTAAATAAGAATGGTCTCAGGTATTCTTCTGACCTGATGATATTTTCTGCTCTCTTTTCTAACATGGCTCCACATGTGTATAATTTTGTTCGTAATAGTAAAAATATTTTATTACCACATCCCTCTACAATTCGTCGTATTTGCTTGTCTTATGATGTGAAACCAGATGCCGAAACATTGAATTCTAATTTTTTAATGTATGTAAGACACAAATTTAATCTTTTGGAAGATAATGATAAAAAAGTAATTTTGATGATTGACGAGATACATCTAAAACAGCATTTAGATTATAAGGGCGGTAATATTTGTGGTTTGTCTTATGACAATAAAAATTTGGCAAACAGTGCCCATGTATTTATGATTAGCAGTTTGCTATCAAAATACAAAGATGTCATTCACATATTGCCAACCAATAAAATAAATGCTGAAATAATGCACGAAATTGAAAAAAAAATTATTGTTGGTTTAGAAGAAATTGGTTTTTTTGTAATATGTGTTGTAACGGATAATAATTCTATTAGCAGAAAATGAATGTCATTATTTGTTTCACCTCCCCAAATACAAGAGTTGTATTATGGTACAAGAGAGTTGTATTATGGTACAAGTCCAGAAGCACCAAAGAAAAGGCGGCGGATGGAACAACCGTTGCATCTTTCTTGTGGCCACTGCACGGGAGAGATTCCAGAATCACCTTTAATGCCTAACCTTCCACCGGCACCAGCTCAAAGACATATACAAGACGATTCCAGTCAACAATTTTAAAAAGTGATGAGAATTCCGGTTTATTGATTTTCTTAGACAACACGCAGCGAGATTTCCTCCACACTTACAGACAATATAACGGTATCCCCAACAAAGTGGTATCTTTGTGTCAAAGCTCTGTTCATAAGACGTATACCCCGACAGCGACTCGGACCAGTCTGGTAGAGAAAGTCCCGAGGTAATATGCTTAGATTAACTTGGTTCTCTAAAAGACATTTGTGTACAGTGACAGCCTTTACTGTAAAAAAAGGGTGGTTCTGAGTGGTGGTCTCCATCACTCGGAATCACCCTTTTTTACAACACCCTACGAACCAACATTGGATCACTTTGTTGAAACAAGTAAAAGAAAATGTAAGGACTTAAGTTTTGGAAAAGTGTCATCTGCTGGCTGCACTCATTATTGTCCATAGCAGCAGCATCATATGAGAGACATGTTCATAGCATTTGCAGGACACTATTCCATTGACCATCGTTGGGAAGGCATGTAGTAACCAATGTGTTAGAAATAAGGAACTTGTGGAAGGTTCTTAACAGAGAGGTTTTAAAGCATCCATCCATGAGGTGGGCTACTGGAATGGCTGGTCACAGTATAAAAGCTTTGATACCTATGTTGTAAAAATATTATTGTTGCTGCTGTTTGGGAAGATGAGTGACCTGTCATGATGCGACTAAGGATAATATGTAATAATAATAAAAAAAAATGTTTTTGAAATATTAGATGAGTTGACTCGGCTGGGCTGTAGCAGTCGTTGAGGCAAGTCTTGCCGTATATAAGCTAGCTCCTCAGTCATTCTCAATTAGATAGCTTTTTTCACAGTTTGTGAGTGCTTCCTTCCTTACTGTCTTCGCTGCTACTACAAGCTTCGAAACCATGTACTACAGATACGAGTTGCACCCCAAGACCCAGTTCTTGACAGCAGTCATTGGTGCTGATGGTAACTCTTACTTTTTGTACAGAGACGTCAGGAACCTCCTGGTTACACGCAACATGAAGGATTACTGCAGGTCGACGTTGGACGACTTGGCTGCACCAATGCTTCAAGTGAGAGACGTCCTCCCTAAAGGAAACACCTTTCGCTTCAAATTCCAGCACTATTTTGCGATTGGAGAAGACACTCTACTGAGAATCATGGACTTGTATGTTCAGCAAACGGACAGGGAACTCTACCTCTAGTTCCGACGTATGCGAGTCGACATGAGAGTGAAACTTGTTCAGCCAGAAAAGTTTACAGAAGTGTTGCAAGTTCCCTACACGGCGTCCTATCAGGCAAAGATGCCCAGATTCGTCCTGTGCAACCCACAAGATGTAGATGCCCGCTAGCTGCTCAGTGAATACTTGCCTCTCCTCATCAATGCAACCTTGGAATACTACAGAGAGATTGAAAGCCATAGACTGATGAGTATCCAGCAAGATGAGCAGCAGCCGGATGATGCCTTACAGCAAAGTCAGCTGGATGCCTTAGAGCAGCCATCATATCATCCATAATATGAAGTTAATGATGAAGCATTCCAGTCAGTCATTTAAACCATTAACCGAGTGCCTTATATGAGACTCAAGTATATAAATTAGGTACGTACTCTTTTCCTTTAAAGATAAGCCACATAGACATCCTTAACAACATTTTTGAAGCTTTAATTAAAAGTGTATGTGTAAAGAAAAGCGATGCAACAGATATTATGAAAACTGTTATCTATTTACTAAAAAAAATGATGAAATGTGATGGTAATGAAATGTTAAAACTGCAACTAAAATTTATTGAGGTGCAATTATCATTGTGTTTTTTAAATAAGAATGGTCTCAGGTATTCTTCTGACCTGATGATATTTTCTGCTCTCTTTTCTAACATGGCTCCACATGTGTATAATTTTGTTCGTAATAGTAAAAATATTTTATTACCACATCCCTCTACAATTCGTCGTATTTGCTTGTCTTATGATGTGAAACCAGATGCCGAAACATTGAATTCTAATTTTTTAATGTATGTAAGACACAAATTTAATCTTTTGGAAGATAATGATAAAAAAGTAATTTTGATGATTGACGAGATACATCTAAAACAGCATTTAGATTATAAGGGCGGTAATATTTGTGGTTTGTCTTATGACAATAAAAATTTGGCAAACAGTGCCCATGTATTTATGATTAGCAGTTTGCTATCAAAATACAAAGATGTCATTCACATATTGCCAACCAATAAAATAAATGCTGAAATAATGCACGAAATTGAAAAAAAATTATTGTTGGTTTAGAAGAAATTGGTTTTTTTGTAATATGTGTTGTAACGGATAATAATTCTATTAGCAGAAAATGAATGTCATTATTTGTTTCACCTCCCCAAATACAAGAGTTGTATTATGGTACAAGAGAGTTGTATTATGGTACAAGTCCAGAAGCACCAAAGAAAAGGCGGCGGATGGAACAACCGTTGCATCTTTCTTGTGGCCACTGCACGGGAGAGATTCCAGAATCACCTTTAATGCCTAACCTTCCACCGGCACCAGCTCAAAGACATATACAAGACGATTCCAGTCAACAATTTTAAAAAGTGATGAGAATTCCGGTTTATTGATTTTCTTAGACAACACGCAGCGAGATTTCCTCCACACTTACAGACAATATAACGGTATCCCCAACAAAGTGGTATCTTTGTGTCAAAGCTCTGTTCATAAGACGTATACCCCGACAGCGACTCGGACCAGTCTGGTAGAGAAAGTCCCGAGGTAATATGCTTAGATTAACTTGGTTCTCTAAAAGACATTTGTGTACAGTGACAGCCTTTACTGTAAAAAAAGGGTGGTTCTGAGTGGTGGTCTCCATCACTCGGAATCACCCTTTTTTACAACACCCTACGAACCAACATTGGATCACTTTGTTGAAACAAGTAAAAGAAAATGTAAGGACTTAAGTTTTGGAAAAGTGTCATCTGCTGGCTGCACTCATTATTGTCCATAGCAGCAGCATCATATGAGAGACATGTTCATAGCATTTGCAGGACACTATTCCATTGACCATCGTTGGGAAGGCATGTAGTAACCAATGTGTTAGAAATAAGGAACTTGTGGAAGGTTCTTAACAGAGAGGTTTTAAAGCATCCATCCATGAGGTGGGCTACTGGAATGGCTGGTCACAGTATAAAAGCTTTGATACCTATGTTGTAAAAATATTATTGTTGCTGCTGTTTGGGAAGATGAGTGACCTGTCATGATGCGACTAAGGATAATATGTAATAATAATAAAAAAAAATGTTTTTGAAATATTAGATGAGTTGACTCGGCTGGGCTGTAGCAGTCGTTGAGGCAAGTCTTGCCGTATATAAGCTAGCTCCTCAGTCATTCTCAATTAGATAGCTTTTTTCACAGTTTGTGAGTGCTTCCTTCCTTACTGTCTTCGCTGCTACTACAAGCTTCGAAACCATGTACTACAGATACGAGTTGCACCCCAAGACCCAGTTCTTGACAGCAGTCATTGGTGCTGATGGTAACTCTTACTTTTTGTACAGAGACGTCAGGAACCTCCTGGTTACACGCAACATGAAGGATTACTGCAGGTCGACGTTGGACGACTTGGCTGCACCAATGCTTCAAGTGAGAGACGTCCTCCCTAAAGGAAACACCTTTCGCTTCAAATTCCAGCACTATTTTGCGATTGGAGAAGACACTCTACTGAGAATCATGGACTTGTATGTTCAGCAAACGGACAGGGAACTCTACCTCTAGTTCCGACGTATGCGAGTCGACATGAGAGTGAAACTTGTTCAGCCAGAAAAGTTTACAGAAGTGTTGCAAGTTCCCTACACGGCGTCCTATCAGGCAAAGATGCCCAGATTCGTCCTGTGCAACCCACAAGATGTAGATGCCCGCTAGCTGCTCAGTGAATACTTGCCTCTCCTCATCAATGCAACCTTGGAATACTACAGAGAGATTGAAAGCCATAGACTGATGAGTATCCAGCAAGATGAGCAGCAGCCGGATGATGCCTTACAGCAAAGTCAGCTGGATGCCTTAGAGCAGCCATCATATCATCCATAATATGAAGTTAATGATGAAGCATTCCAGTCAGTCATTTAAACCATTAACCGAGTGCCTTATATGAGACTCAAGTATATAAATTAGGTACGTACTCTTTTCCTTTAAAGATAAGCCACATAGACATCCTTAACAACATTTTTGAAGCTTTAATTAAAAGTGTATGTGTAAAGAAAAGCGATGCAACAGATATTATGAAAACTGTTATCTATTTACTAAAAAAAATGATGAAATGTGATGGTAATGAAATGTTAAAACTGCAACTAAAATTTATTGAGGTGCAATTATCATTGTGTTTTTTAAATAAGAATGGTCTCAGGTATTCTTCTGACCTGATGATATTTTCTGCTCTCTTTTCTAACATGGCTCCACATGTGTATAATTTTGTTCGTAATAGTAAAAATATTTTATTACCACATCCCTCTACAATTCGTCGTATTTGCTTGTCTTATGATGTGAAACCAGATGCCGAAACATTGAATTCTAATTTTTTAATGTATGTAAGACACAAATTTAATCTTTTGGAAGATAATGATAAAAAAGTAATTTTGATGATTGACGAGATACATCTAAAACAGCATTTAGATTATAAGGGCGGTAATATTTGTGGTTTGTCTTATGACAATAAAAATTTGGCAAACAGTGCCCATGTATTTATGATTAGCAGTTTGCTATCAAAATACAAAGATGTCATTCACATATTGCCAACCAATAAAATAAATGCTGAAATAATGCACGAAATTGAAAAAAAATTATTGTTGGTTTAGAAGAAATTGGTTTTTTTGTAATATGTGTTGTAACGGATAATAATTCTATTAGCAGAAAATGAATGTCATTATTTGTTTCACCTCCCCAAATACAAGAGTTGTATTATGGTACAAGAGAGTTGTATTATGGTACAAGTCCAGAAGCACCAAAGAAAAGGCGGCGGATGGAACAACCGTTGCATCTTTCTTGTGGCCACTGCACGGGAGAGATTCCAGAATCACCTTTAATGCCTAACCTTCCACCGGCACCAGCTCAAAGACATATACAAGACGATTCCAGTCAACAATTTTAAAAAGTGATGAGAATTCCGGTTTATTGATTTTCTTAGACAACACGCAGCGAGATTTCCTCCACACTTACAGACAATATAACGGTATCCCCAACAAAGTGGTATCTTTGTGTCAAAGCTCTGTTCATAAGACGTATACCCCGACAGCGACTCGGACCAGTCTGGTAGAGAAAGTCCCGAGGTAATATGCTTAGATTAACTTGGTTCTCTAAAAGACATTTGTGTACAGTGACAGCCTTTACTGTAAAAAAAGGGTGGTTCTGAGTGGTGGTCTCCATCACTCGGAATCACCCTTTTTTACAACACCCTACGAACCAACATTGGATCACTTTGTTGAAACAAGTAAAAGAAAATGTAAGGACTTAAGTTTTGGAAAAGTGTCATCTGCTGGCTGCACTCATTATTGTCCATAGCAGCAGCATCATATGAGAGACATGTTCATAGCATTTGCAGGACACTATTCCATTGACCATCGTTGGGAAGGCATGTAGTAACCAATGTGTTAGAAATAAGGAACTTGTGGAAGGTTCTTAACAGAGAGGTTTTAAAGCATCCATCCATGAGGTGGGCTACTGGAATGGCTGGTCACAGTATAAAAGCTTTGATACCTATGTTGTAAAAATATTATTGTTGCTGCTGTTTGGGAAGATGAGTGACCTGTCATGATGCGACTAAGGATAATATGTAATAATAATAAAAAAAAATGTTTTTGAAATATTAGATGAGTTGACTCGGCTGGGCTGTAGCAGTCGTTGAGGCAAGTCTTGCCGTATATAAGCTAGCTCCTCAGTCATTCTCAATTAGATAGCTTTTTTCACAGTTTGTGAGTGCTTCCTTCCTTACTGTCTTCGCTGCTACTACAAGCTTCGAAACCATGTACTACAGATACGAGTTGCACCCCAAGACCCAGTTCTTGACAGCAGTCATTGGTGCTGATGGTAACTCTTACTTTTTGTACAGAGACGTCAGGAACCTCCTGGTTACACGCAACATGAAGGATTACTGCAGGTCGACGTTGGACGACTTGGCTGCACCAATGCTTCAAGTGAGAGACGTCCTCCCTAAAGGAAACACCTTTCGCTTCAAATTCCAGCACTATTTTGCGATTGGAGAAGACACTCTACTGAGAATCATGGACTTGTATGTTCAGCAAACGGACAGGGAACTCTACCTCTAGTTCCGACGTATGCGAGTCGACATGAGAGTGAAACTTGTTCAGCCAGAAAAGTTTACAGAAGTGTTGCAAGTTCCCTACACGGCGTCCTATCAGGCAAAGATGCCCAGATTCGTCCTGTGCAACCCACAAGATGTAGATGCCCGCTAGCTGCTCAGTGAATACTTGCCTCTCCTCATCAATGCAACCTTGGAATACTACAGAGAGATTGAAAGCCATAGACTGATGAGTATCCAGCAAGATGAGCAGCAGCCGGATGATGCCTTACAGCAAAGTCAGCTGGATGCCTTAGAGCAGCCATCATATCATCCATAATATGAAGTTAATGATGAAGCATTCCAGTCAGTCATTTAAACCATTAACCGAGTGCCTTATATGAGACTCAAGTATATAAATTAGGTACGTACTCTTTTCCTTTAAAGATAAGCCACATAGACATCCTTAACAACATTTTTGAAGCTTTAATTAAAAGTGTATGTGTAAAGAAAAGCGATGCAACAGATATTATGAAAACTGTTATCTATTTACTAAAAAAAATGATGAAATGTGATGGTAATGAAATGTTAAAACTGCAACTAAAATTTATTGAGGTGCAATTATCATTGTGTTTTTTAAATAAGAATGGTCTCAGGTATTCTTCTGACCTGATGATATTTTCTGCTCTCTTTTCTAACATGGCTCCACATGTGTATAATTTTGTTCGTAATAGTAAAAATATTTTATTACCACATCCCTCTACAATTCGTCGTATTTGCTTGTCTTATGATGTGAAACCAGATGCCGAAACATTGAATTCTAATTTTTTAATGTATGTAAGACACAAATTTAATCTTTTGGAAGATAATGATAAAAAAGTAATTTTGATGATTGACGAGATACATCTAAAACAGCATTTAGATTATAAGGGCGGTAATATTTGTGGTTTGTCTTATGACAATAAAAATTTGGCAAACAGTGCCCATGTATTTATGATTAGCAGTTTGCTATCAAAATACAAAGATGTCATTCACATATTGCCAACCAATAAAATAAATGCTGAAATAATGCACGAAATTGAAAAAAAATTATTGTTGGTTTAGAAGAAATTGGTTTTTTTGTAATATGTGTTGTAACGGATAATAATTCTATTAGCAGAAAATGAATGTCATTATTTGTTTCACCTCCCCAAATACAAGAGTTGTATTATGGTACAAGAGAGTTGTATTATGGTACAAGTCCAGAAGCACCAAAGAAAAGGCGGCGGATGGAACAACCGTTGCATCTTTCTTGTGGCCACTGCACGGGAGAGATTCCAGAATCACCTTTAATGCCTAACCTTCCACCGGCACCAGCTCAAAGACATATACAAGACGATTCCAGTCAACAATTTTAAAAAGTGATGAGAATTCCGGTTTATTGATTTTCTTAGACAACACGCAGCGAGATTTCCTCCACACTTACAGACAATATAACGGTATCCCCAACAAAGTGGTATCTTTGTGTCAAAGCTCTGTTCATAAGACGTATACCCCGACAGCGACTCGGACCAGTCTGGTAGAGAAAGTCCCGAGGTAATATGCTTAGATTAACTTGGTTCTCTAAAAGACATTTGTGTACAGTGACAGCCTTTACTGTAAAAAAAGGGTGGTTCTGAGTGGTGGTCTCCATCACTCGGAATCACCCTTTTTTACAACACCCTACGAACCAACATTGGATCACTTTGTTGAAACAAGTAAAAGAAAATGTAAGGACTTAAGTTTTGGAAAAGTGTCATCTGCTGGCTGCACTCATTATTGTCCATAGCAGCAGCATCATATGAGAGACATGTTCATAGCATTTGCAGGACACTATTCCATTGACCATCGTTGGGAAGGCATGTAGTAACCAATGTGTTAGAAATAAGGAACTTGTGGAAGGTTCTTAACAGAGAGGTTTTAAAGCATCCATCCATGAGGTGGGCTACTGGAATGGCTGGTCACAGTATAAAAGCTTTGATACCTATGTTGTAAAAATATTATTGTTGCTGCTGTTTGGGAAGATGAGTGACCTGTCATGATGCGACTAAGGATAATATGTAATAATAATAAAAAAAAATGTTTTTGAAATATTAGATGAGTTGACTCGGCTGGGCTGTAGCAGTCGTTGAGGCAAGTCTTGCCGTATATAAGCTAGCTCCTCAGTCATTCTCAATTAGATAGCTTTTTTCACAGTTTGTGAGTGCTTCCTTCCTTACTGTCTTCGCTGCTACTACAAGCTTCGAAACCATGTACTACAGATACGAGTTGCACCCCAAGACCCAGTTCTTGACAGCAGTCATTGGTGCTGATGGTAACTCTTACTTTTTGTACAGAGACGTCAGGAACCTCCTGGTTACACGCAACATGAAGGATTACTGCAGGTCGACGTTGGACGACTTGGCTGCACCAATGCTTCAAGTGAGAGACGTCCTCCCTAAAGGAAACACCTTTCGCTTCAAATTCCAGCACTATTTTGCGATTGGAGAAGACACTCTACTGAGAATCATGGACTTGTATGTTCAGCAAACGGACAGGGAACTCTACCTCTAGTTCCGACGTATGCGAGTCGACATGAGAGTGAAACTTGTTCAGCCAGAAAAGTTTACAGAAGTGTTGCAAGTTCCCTACACGGCGTCCTATCAGGCAAAGATGCCCAGATTCGTCCTGTGCAACCCACAAGATGTAGATGCCCGCTAGCTGCTCAGTGAATACTTGCCTCTCCTCATCAATGCAACCTTGGAATACTACAGAGAGATTGAAAGCCATAGACTGATGAGTATCCAGCAAGATGAGCAGCAGCCGGATGATGCCTTACAGCAAAGTCAGCTGGATGCCTTAGAGCAGCCATCATATCATCCATAATATGAAGTTAATGATGAAGCATTCCAGTCAGTCATTTAAACCATTAACCGAGTGCCTTATATGAGACTCAAGTATATAAATTAGGTACGTACTCTTTTCCTTTAAAGATAAGCCACATAGACATCCTTAACAACATTTTTGAAGCTTTAATTAAAAGTGTATGTGTAAAGAAAAGCGATGCAACAGATATTATGAAAACTGTTATCTATTTACTAAAAAAAATGATGAAATGTGATGGTAATGAAATGTTAAAACTGCAACTAAAATTTATTGAGGTGCAATTATCATTGTGTTTTTTAAATAAGAATGGTCTCAGGTATTCTTCTGACCTGATGATATTTTCTGCTCTCTTTTCTAACATGGCTCCACATGTGTATAATTTTGTTCGTAATAGTAAAAATATTTTATTACCACATCCCTCTACAATTCGTCGTATTTGCTTGTCTTATGATGTGAAACCAGATGCCGAAACATTGAATTCTAATTTTTTAATGTATGTAAGACACAAATTTAATCTTTTGGAAGATAATGATAAAAAAGTAATTTTGATGATTGACGAGATACATCTAAAACAGCATTTAGATTATAAGGGCGGTAATATTTGTGGTTTGTCTTATGACAATAAAAATTTGGCAAACAGTGCCCATGTATTTATGATTAGCAGTTTGCTATCAAAATACAAAGATGTCATTCACATATTGCCAACCAATAAAATAAATGCTGAAATAATGCACGAAATTGAAAAAAAATTATTGTTGGTTTAGAAGAAATTGGTTTTTTTGTAATATGTGTTGTAACGGATAATAATTCTATTAGCAGAAAATGAATGTCATTATTTGTTTCACCTCCCCAAATACAAGAGTTGTATTATGGTACAAGAGAGTTGTATTATGGTACAAGTCCAGAAGCACCAAAGAAAAGGCGGCGGATGGAACAACCGTTGCATCTTTCTTGTGGCCACTGCACGGGAGAGATTCCAGAATCACCTTTAATGCCTAACCTTCCACCGGCACCAGCTCAAAGACATATACAAGACGATTCCAGTCAACAATTTTAAAAAGTGATGAGAATTCCGGTTTATTGATTTTCTTAGACAACACGCAGCGAGATTTCCTCCACACTTACAGACAATATAACGGTATCCCCAACAAAGTGGTATCTTTGTGTCAAAGCTCTGTTCATAAGACGTATACCCCGACAGCGACTCGGACCAGTCTGGTAGAGAAAGTCCCGAGGTAATATGCTTAGATTAACTTGGTTCTCTAAAAGACATTTGTGTACAGTGACAGCCTTTACTGTAAAAAAAGGGTGGTTCTGAGTGGTGGTCTCCATCACTCGGAATCACCCTTTTTTACAACACCCTACGAACCAACATTGGATCACTTTGTTGAAACAAGTAAAAGAAAATGTAAGGACTTAAGTTTTGGAAAAGTGTCATCTGCTGGCTGCACTCATTATTGTCCATAGCAGCAGCATCATATGAGAGACATGTTCATAGCATTTGCAGGACACTATTCCATTGACCATCGTTGGGAAGGCATGTAGTAACCAATGTGTTAGAAATAAGGAACTTGTGGAAGGTTCTTAACAGAGAGGTTTTAAAGCATCCATCCATGAGGTGGGCTACTGGAATGGCTGGTCACAGTATAAAAGCTTTGATACCTATGTTGTAAAAATATTATTGTTGCTGCTGTTTGGGAAGATGAGTGACCTGTCATGATGCGACTAAGGATAATATGTAATAATAATAAAAAAAAATGTTTTTGAAATATTAGATGAGTTGACTCGGCTGGGCTGTAGCAGTCGTTGAGGCAAGTCTTGCCGTATATAAGCTAGCTCCTCAGTCATTCTCAATTAGATAGCTTTTTTCACAGTTTGTGAGTGCTTCCTTCCTTACTGTCTTCGCTGCTACTACAAGCTTCGAAACCATGTACTACAGATACGAGTTGCACCCCAAGACCCAGTTCTTGACAGCAGTCATTGGTGCTGATGGTAACTCTTACTTTTTGTACAGAGACGTCAGGAACCTCCTGGTTACACGCAACATGAAGGATTACTGCAGGTCGACGTTGGACGACTTGGCTGCACCAATGCTTCAAGTGAGAGACGTCCTCCCTAAAGGAAACACCTTTCGCTTCAAATTCCAGCACTATTTTGCGATTGGAGAAGACACTCTACTGAGAATCATGGACTTGTATGTTCAGCAAACGGACAGGGAACTCTACCTCTAGTTCCGACGTATGCGAGTCGACATGAGAGTGAAACTTGTTCAGCCAGAAAAGTTTACAGAAGTGTTGCAAGTTCCCTACACGGCGTCCTATCAGGCAAAGATGCCCAGATTCGTCCTGTGCAACCCACAAGATGTAGATGCCCGCTAGCTGCTCAGTGAATACTTGCCTCTCCTCATCAATGCAACCTTGGAATACTACAGAGAGATTGAAAGCCATAGACTGATGAGTATCCAGCAAGATGAGCAGCAGCCGGATGATGCCTTACAGCAAAGTCAGCTGGATGCCTTAGAGCAGCCATCATATCATCCATAATATGAAGTTAATGATGAAGCATTCCAGTCAGTCATTTAAACCATTAACCGAGTGCCTTATATGAGACTCAAGTATATAAATTAGGTACGTACTCTTTTCCTTTAAAGATAAGCCACATAGACATCCTTAACAACATTTTTGAAGCTTTAATTAAAAGTGTATGTGTAAAGAAAAGCGATGCAACAGATATTATGAAAACTGTTATCTATTTACTAAAAAAATGATGAAATGTGATGGTAATGAAATGTTAAAACTGCAACTAAAATTTATTGAGGTGCAATTATCATTGTGTTTTTTAAATAAGAATGGTCTCAGGTATTCTTCTGACCTGATGATATTTTCTGCTCTCTTTTCTAACATGGCTCCACATGTGTATAATTTTGTTCGTAATAGTAAAAATATTTTATTACCACATCCCTCTACAATTCGTCGTATTTGCTTGTCTTATGATGTGAAACCAGATGCCGAAACATTGAATTCTAATTTTTTAATGTATGTAAGACACAAATTTAATCTTTTGGAAGATAATGATAAAAAAGTAATTTTGATGATTGACGAGATACATCTAAAACAGCATTTAGATTATAAGGGCGGTAATATTTGTGGTTTGTCTTATGACAATAAAAATTTGGCAAACAGTGCCCATGTATTTATGATTAGCAGTTTGCTATCAAAATACAAAGATGTCATTCACATATTGCCAACCAATAAAATAAATGCTGAAATAATGCACGAAATTGAAAAAAAATTATTGTTGGTTTAGAAGAAATTGGTTTTTTTGTAATATGTGTTGTAACGGATAATAATTCTATTAGCAGAAAATGAATGTCATTATTTGTTTCACCTCCCCAAATACAAGAGTTGTATTATGGTACAAGAGAGTTGTATTATGGTACAAGTCCAGAAGCACCAAAGAAAAGGCGGCGGATGGAACAACCGTTGCATCTTTCTTGTGGCCACTGCACGGGAGAGATTCCAGAATCACCTTTAATGCCTAACCTTCCACCGGCACCAGCTCAAAGACATATACAAGACGATTCCAGTCAACAATTTTAAAAAGTGATGAGAATTCCGGTTTATTGATTTTCTTAGACAACACGCAGCGAGATTTCCTCCACACTTACAGACAATATAACGGTATCCCCAACAAAGTGGTATCTTTGTGTCAAAGCTCTGTTCATAAGACGTATACCCCGACAGCGACTCGGACCAGTCTGGTAGAGAAAGTCCCGAGGTAATATGCTTAGATTAACTTGGTTCTCTAAAAGACATTTGTGTACAGTGACAGCCTTTACTGTAAAAAAAGGGTGGTTCTGAGTGGTGGTCTCCATCACTCGGAATCACCCTTTTTTACAACACCCTACGAACCAACATTGGATCACTTTGTTGAAACAAGTAAAAGAAAATGTAAGGACTTAAGTTTTGGAAAAGTGTCATCTGCTGGCTGCACTCATTATTGTCCATAGCAGCAGCATCATATGAGAGACATGTTCATAGCATTTGCAGGACACTATTCCATTGACCATCGTTGGGAAGGCATGTAGTAACCAATGTGTTAGAAATAAGGAACTTGTGGAAGGTTCTTAACAGAGAGGTTTTAAAGCATCCATCCATGAGGTGGGCTACTGGAATGGCTGGTCACAGTATAAAAGCTTTGATACCTATGTTGTAAAAATATTATTGTTGCTGCTGTTTGGGAAGATGAGTGACCTGTCATGATGCGACTAAGGATAATATGTAATAATAATAAAAAAAATGTTTTTGAAATATTAGATGAGTTGACTCGGCTGGGCTGTAGCAGTCGTTGAGGCAAGTCTTGCCGTATATAAGCTAGCTCCTCAGTCATTCTCAATTAGATAGCTTTTTTCACAGTTTGTGAGTGCTTCCTTCCTTACTGTCTTCGCTGCTACTACAAGCTTCGAAACCATGTACTACAGATACGAGTTGCACCCCAAGACCCAGTTCTTGACAGCAGTCATTGGTGCTGATGGTAACTCTTACTTTTTGTACAGAGACGTCAGGAACCTCCTGGTTACACGCAACATGAAGGATTACTGCAGGTCGACGTTGGACGACTTGGCTGCACCAATGCTTCAAGTGAGAGACGTCCTCCCTAAAGGAAACACCTTTCGCTTCAAATTCCAGCACTATTTTGCGATTGGAGAAGACACTCTACTGAGAATCATGGACTTGTATGTTCAGCAAACGGACAGGGAACTCTACCTCTAGTTCCGACGTATGCGAGTCGACATGAGAGTGAAACTTGTTCAGCCAGAAAAGTTTACAGAAGTGTTGCAAGTTCCCTACACGGCGTCCTATCAGGCAAAGATGCCCAGATTCGTCCTGTGCAACCCACAAGATGTAGATGCCCGCTAGCTGCTCAGTGAATACTTGCCTCTCCTCATCAATGCAACCTTGGAATACTACAGAGAGATTGAAAGCCATAGACTGATGAGTATCCAGCAAGATGAGCAGCAGCCGGATGATGCCTTACAGCAAAGTCAGCTGGATGCCTTAGAGCAGCCATCATATCATCCATAATATGAAGTTAATGATGAAGCATTCCAGTCAGTCATTTAAACCATTAACCGAGTGCCTTATATGAGACTCAAGTATATAAATTAGGTACGTACTCTTTTCCTTTAAAGATAAGCCACATAGACATCCTTAACAACATTTTTGAAGCTTTAATTAAAAGTGTATGTGTAAAGAAAAGCGATGCAACAGATATTATGAAAACTGTTATCTATTTACTAAAAAAAATGATGAAATGTGATGGTAATGAAATGTTAAAACTGCAACTAAAATTTATTGAGGTGCAATTATCATTGTGTTTTTTAAATAAGAATGGTCTCAGGTATTCTTCTGACCTGATGATATTTTCTGCTCTCTTTTCTAACATGGCTCCACATGTGTATAATTTTGTTCGTAATAGTAAAAATATTTTATTACCACATCCCTCTACAATTCGTCGTATTTGCTTGTCTTATGATGTGAAACCAGATGCCGAAACATTGAATTCTAATTTTTTAATGTATGTAAGACACAAATTTAATCTTTTGGAAGATAATGATAAAAAAGTAATTTTGATGATTGACGAGATACATCTAAAACAGCATTTAGATTATAAGGGCGGTAATATTTGTGGTTTGTCTTATGACAATAAAAATTTGGCAAACAGTGCCCATGTATTTATGATTAGCAGTTTGCTATCAAAATACAAAGATGTCATTCACATATTGCCAACCAATAAAATAAATGCTGAAATAATGCACGAAATTGAAAAAAAAATTATTGTTGGTTTAGAAGAAATTGGTTTTTTTGTAATATGTGTTGTAACGGATAATAATTCTATTAGCAGAAAATGAATGTCATTATTTGTTTCACCTCCCCAAATACAAGAGTTGTATTATGGTACAAGAGAGTTGTATTATGGTACAAGTCCAGAAGCACCAAAGAAAAGGCGGCGGATGGAACAACCGTTGCATCTTTCTTGTGGCCACTGCACGGGAGAGATTCCAGAATCACCTTTAATGCCTAACCTTCCACCGGCACCAGCTCAAAGACAGACAGAGAGGTTTTAAAGCATCCATCCATGAGGTGGGCTACTGGAATGGCTGGTCACAGTATAAAAGCTTTGATACCTATGTTGTAAAAATATTATTGTTGCTGCTGTTTGGGAAGATGAGTGACCTGTCATGATGCGACTAAGGATAATATGTAATAATAATAAAAAAAATGTTTTTGAAATATTAGATGAGTTGACTCGGCTGGGCTGTAGCAGTCGTTGAGGCAAGTCTTGCCGTATATAAGCTAGCTCCTCAGTCATTCTCAATTAGATAGCTTTTTTCACAGTTTGTGAGTGCTTCCTTCCTTACTGTCTTCGCTGCTACTACAAGCTTCGAAACCATGTACTACAGATACGAGTTGCACCCCAAGACCCAGTTCTTGACAGCAGTCATTGGTGCTGATGGTAACTCTTACTTTTTGTACAGAGACGTCAGGAACCTCCTGGTTACACGCAACATGAAGGATTACTGCAGGTCGACGTTGGACGACTTGGCTGCACCAATGCTTCAAGTGAGAGACGTCCTCCCTAAAGGAAACACCTTTCGCTTCAAATTCCAGCACTATTTTGCGATTGGAGAAGACACTCTACTGAGAATCATGGACTTGTATGTTCAGCAAACGGACAGGGAACTCTACCTCTAGTTCCGACGTATGCGAGTCGACATGAGAGTGAAACTTGTTCAGCCAGAAAAGTTTACAGAAGTGTTGCAAGTTCCCTACACGGCGTCCTATCAGGCAAAGATGCCCAGATTCGTCCTGTGCAACCCACAAGATGTAGATGCCCGCTAGCTGCTCAGTGAATACTTGCCTCTCCTCATCAATGCAACCTTGGAATACTACAGAGAGATTGAAAGCCATAGACTGATGAGTATCCAGCAAGATGAGCAGCAGCCGGATGATGCCTTACAGCAAAGTCAGCTGGATGCCTTAGAGCAGCCATCATATCATCCATAATATGAAGTTAATGATGAAGCATTCCAGTCAGTCATTTAAACCATTAACCGAGTGCCTTATATGAGACTCAAGTATATAAATTAGGTACGTACTCTTTTCCTTTAAAGATAAGCCACATAGACATCCTTAACAACATTTTTGAAGCTTTAATTAAAAGTGTATGTGTAAAGAAAAGCGATGCAACAGATATTATGAAAACTGTTATCTATTTACTAAAAAAAATGATGAAATGTGATGGTAATGAAATGTTAAAACTGCAACTAAAATTTATTGAGGTGCAATTATCATTGTGTTTTTTAAATAAGAATGGTCTCAGGTATTCTTCTGACCTGATGATATTTTCTGCTCTCTTTTCTAACATGGCTCCACATGTGTATAATTTTGTTCGTAATAGTAAAAATATTTTATTACCACATCCCTCTACAATTCGTCGTATTTGCTTGTCTTATGATGTGAAACCAGATGCCGAAACATTGAATTCTAATTTTTTAATGTATGTAAGACACAAATTTAATCTTTTGGAAGATAATGATAAAAAAGTAATTTTGATGATTGACGAGATACATCTAAAACAGCATTTAGATTATAAGGGCGGTAATATTTGTGGTTTGTCTTATGACAATAAAAATTTGGCAAACAGTGCCCATGTATTTATGATTAGCAGTTTGCTATCAAAATACAAAGATGTCATTCACATATTGCCAACCAATAAAATAAATGCTGAAATAATGCACGAAATTGAAAAAAAATTATTGTTGGTTTAGAAGAAATTGGTTTTTTTGTAATATGTGTTGTAACGGATAATAATTCTATTAGCAGAAAATGAATGTCATTATTTGTTTCACCTCCCCAAATACAAGAGTTGTATTATGGTACAAGAGAGTTGTATTATGGTACAAGTCCAGAAGCACCAAAGAAAAGGCGGCGGATGGAACAACCGTTGCATCTTTCTTGTGGCCACTGCACGGGAGAGATTCCAGAATCACCTTTAATGCCTAACCTTCCACCGGCACCAGCTCAAAGACATATACAAGACGATTCCAGTCAACAATTTTAAAAAGTGATGAGAATTCCGGTTTATTGATTTTCTTAGACAACACGCAGCGAGATTTCATCCACACTTACAGACAATATAACGGTATCCCCAACTAAGTGGTATCTTTGTGTCAAAGCTCTGTTCATAAGAACAGGCCAAGACGGAGAAGAAGAAATTGCTAGCTCTTTTTTTCGCAGTTGCAATGACATTTCTCTAAACTGTAGTGATCTAGACAAAAAAAATTACACACGCCTATACAAAATTGATTTCCTCATTTGATGAATTTATGGATAAAGGTAGCGGTTGGGTATTAAAAGAATGTAAATTTGTTGAGCTGAATACAGCAAAGTACATACCTTTAGAGGGTTCAACATATATCCCACTTCCCTATGAAATAAGGCAAAGACGAGCGGTTTTAAATATTGAAAATCAAAAAGACGATAAATGTTTTCTTTGGACCGTTTTAGCTAATCTACACCCATGCGAGGATAAAACTCATGCGAACAGGGTGAAAAAATATATAAGATTCCAAAATGAATTAAATTTAAATGATATAAATTTCCCGATGAAAATAAGCCAAATTCCAAAATTTGAGATAACGAATAATTTGTCTATAAACGTTTTCGGATACGAAAATGGAGGCGTTTTCCCATTACACCTCTTTCAACAAATAGAACAGTGTATCACCATTGCAATCTTTTATTAATATCGGAAGGAGAAACTAGACACTACTGCCTCATTAAAAACATTAGTCGATTGCTCACACATTTGACACAAAATAACGGCTTTCTTTTTACTGTGATTTTTGTCAACACAATTTTTCATCTTTGGATTTGTTACAGGATCGTGTGCAATACTGCAAAGATCACAAAATCCAAACCACAGTCATGCCCACTGATAAAGACCGCATTTTAAAATTCAACTCATTACGCAAGATGCATAAAATACGCAATTTATTATATCCCATACGCAATTTATTGCGATTTCGAATGCATCTTAGTTCAAAAAATTACTAACTCCGGCTCTTCAAACACTGATATTGATTCACATCATATTCCATGTGGATATTCGTATGTTGTCATTGGCATTGATGGAAAATGCATAAAACTACCAACAGTTTACCACGGAAGAGGGGCGGCAGAACATTTAATCAGAAATTTGTTAATTGAAGAAAAATTGATAAAAGACCTTAAAATCAACAGGCCTATGACCTTATCATCGGAAGAAAATGAAACACAATGCTTTGTGTGTAATGATCCATTAAATGACAACAGAGTAAGAGACCACTGTCACATAACATTTGAATATCGACATGCTTTGCATTCGCGTTGCAATCTAAATTACAAATTAGTGAATAAAACACCCGTTAATTTTTGATAAATTGAAAGGTTATGACAGTCACCATATTATGAATGCCTCAGGCAAAGTTAAAAATAAGAAAACTTCATACATTCCTAAAAACAGTAAAAAATTAATAACTTTTCAAATTGGAAATTTGCAATTTCTTGATTCATTCCAGTTTTTACCAATATCGCTAGATAAATTAGTGAACAATATGAAAGAAAAGGAATTTCATATACTAGCCTCTCAAATATCACCTGAGCTTCAACCTTTATTACGTCGTAAGGGAGTCTATCCTTATGAAAATTTTGACTGCATGGATAAATTTGACGAAACGTTGCCTCCACGCAAAAGTTTTGATAACAGCCTGTCTGATAAACATATGTCAGAACATGACTATGAAAACGCATGTCGAGTATTCAACGTTTACCACATGAAAAATTTAAAGGATTATCATAATTTATATGTAAAGGCAGACACTCTTTTTCTCGCTGACATGTTCATAAATTCAGAATGTTACATTTAACTAATTACAATCTGCCATGTTTTTACCGCTCCTGGCTTAGCGTGGCAAGCATGCCTAAAAATTATGAAGGTGGAACTGGAACTTTTAACTGATCCGCCTATGCACCTTTTCATTGAAAAAGGTTTAAGGGGAGGGGTTTCAATGATATCTAATCGCTACGACGAAGCAAACAATAAACTAGTAGATGTTTTCAACCCAAACCTTCCTACTTCGTATATCATCTACTTAGACATGAACAACTTATACGGGCAGGCAATGATGCCGCATTTACCTGTGAAAAATTTTCATTGGTCATCAAATTTAGACTACAGCGCGGTAGACCTACAATCTTTCTCAGATGAAGGGGAGGACGGAATGATCTTTGAAGTGGATTTAGAATACCCTACATAGATTCACGACTTGCACAATGATTTACCTGTTGCACCGAAGCAAATCACAGTAAATTCTGAAATGCTCTCACCATATTCAAAAAAAGCAGCTACCGCTTTAAATTTGAAAAGAGGGATGAGCTTTTATAAACTTATACCAAACTTAAACGATAAACATAATTATATTTGTTCATTACCGAAAATTTAAATTTATACTTAAAATTAGATCTGCGTTTAAGAAAAATCCATCAAGTTTTATGTTTTAAACAGGAGCCATGGCTTCAAGAATTCATAAATTTTAATATTAACATGCGTAAAAACGCGTCTAATTCTTTTGATAAAGACTTTTGGAAGTTGATGAACAATAGTGTCTTCGGTAAAACTATGGAAAATTTGAGTAATCGTGTAAATGTTAACTTAGTTACTGACAAAAAAAAGCTCTACAACTAATTGCTTCCCCTTCTTTTAAATCATTTAAGAGATCGTTAATGAGGATTTAGAGTTATTGTATTACGTCAAATTACATCACTAACCCTTAATAAGCCTTTTTATACTGGCTTTTCAGTTTTGGATATCACTAAAATTTACATGTATAATTTTCATTATGACCACATTAAAAATAACTATAACGAGAGAGCTGAATTATTATTTACAGATACTGTGTGATTCATTATGTTACATTATAGAAACGGAAGATATTTACCACGATATGGCTCAAAATATTAATTTATACGATATAGCGAACTATCCTACGTCGCATTTTTTATACAGCTCAACGAATAAAAAAGTCTTAGGAAAAATAAAAGATGAGATGCATGGTGATTGGTTGGTTGGTTGGGTTTGATGGCGCAAGGTCCAAAAATGGACATGCTGCGCCAAAAATAAAGTTTTGGAAGAATATTTTTTTTCCACTACACAGATACAAGAGGCACAGATATGATTCAGCTCTTATGAGAAAAGATGGGATGCTCATTGGTCGAGCATTAAACAGTATTTTAAGAGAGGCATTAGAAACCATGGAACGTAATGGGTGATGCGGGGTCGACATAATTTTTGCGTAATAATTGAGAGATTGCTGCATTCGTCTCAGGTCTAACGGTAGTTGTTCACAAACAGCATATAGACTCCGGAAGGGTGATGTGCGGATAGCGCTAGAACATATCCTCAAAGCAGTGATTGGCTGGGCTGACTGCGGATGCCCGCAGGAAATATATTTGTGCTTAAGCTGCGCAGCACAATTAATATTAAATTTCCTGCGGGCATCCGCAGTCAGCCCAGCCAATCATAAGGAACCGGATATTGAAGGGTTTAGTCGTAAGACGTAATAATATATTAGATAAGCTTTCTTTTTAAGACTTCCGTTATTCCGCATTTAAAAACATGAAACGCAACAGACCTGATTACCACACCAACGCAAAAGGTTGGTTTGCGACTCGTGAGAAACTTATTCGTGCAGGTAAATGGCGTTACTTTATTCCTTTGGATAAACGACACTTATGGCCTCCTGATGTGCCAATGAGTGAGGCCAATTTGGATAAATCGGCAGCTGAAGCTTTGCGCTTGCAAACCACACCTGTTGATACTGATTCTGGTGATCCTACTGATGGTCCTACACGTGAGTACTAATTCTTTTTTTTTTTCTCTTTTTTAGATGTCTACTAAAATTGTTTTTTGGGCTAAAGACGATACTATTGATTCTCAAACTATACTGCACAGAGTCCAGATAGCTCTAAAATTCAGGTGGAGATCTGTGTGCGAAATAACTGATATAAACGCGAAACCATGTCTCATTTGGCATGCAATAGTGAATCGTTTAAAGAACCAAACAGTTCTGGCAGCACTGGGGAACTTGGTGGATTCGCTTACGTTCATGCGAATCACGGATCCGGAACTCACCACAAAGGAGATAGCAGAATTTCTGGAGATTCAAATGCAAGAAGCGATTCCCGAGAAATTACCTATTACTGGTTACGAAAACGAGACGGGATCTTAAAATTTCATAGAATAGACGAATTCGTCGAATGTCTCAGTACACAAGAAGAGGTCATGCATATTTTGAATTCAGAAAAAATGGTTAGCCAGTATGGCGGCATAATCAAACGCCCAACTAACAATTTTAGTGATTATTTTGATATTTTTAAATCACAATTGATAAATGATATTTTCATGGTCGCAGAGGTTAACAGAGATAATATCTTTCATGTGCACATGTTGTTAAAATTCAAAACAGCACTAGCTTCCTTTTTCAAAATTGTCCTGGAGCAGATATACTGGTTTGGGAAGAGCCACTGATCTCCAGTGCTGACGCAGATAAATGTAGATTAGTTTTTGAAGGAGTCCAAACTCAAGTTAATGTTAAGAGATGCGAACCAAAGACATTATTTCGCACACCGGTACTCATAACAACTAATAAACCTATATGGAAGTATTGCTCACAGGACAAAGACGCTCTCTTAAATCGATGCTATACATATTTCTTTAATAGGTAATATTTGTTCTTTCAGCTTATCGATTTTTTAAAATTTGTTTTATACTCGCACTATTTTTTTACAGCAAAATCGATAGCAACCACTGTGGAATCAGCTCTGAATCTAGTAGCCAACAGCCTACCATCAGCAGCTCGGACGGTGGAGACTGCACTCAACTTAGTGTGCCGGCCGGACCTTGCTGCGACTGTCCATTCTGCAGGAACCACAGCATCATCAGCCATTCAAGGGGTGCAACTGATACAGCAGTTCATAAGCTCGATACCAGCGTTTCTGACGGAAGCAACGAACCTACTCTCGGGGTCAACAACAACAAGCGAACCAGACGCAGCTGCAGCCCGGACGGGCCAGGGGCCGTCGATACAAGACCTTCAAAGCAGCACAAACCCTCAGCTGACGACGCCCTTCGACAGCGCAGTGAACACAGATCCATCGATTCCAGCGGATCAGGAGAGAACTCCATCCAACCAGAGCATGTTAATCTCGCCGACATCACCACAAGAGATAACGAACGAAATCGACCTAATACTCCAGGACTAAATCACGGAAACCAATTACGACAGTTACATGGACACAATAGACGAGTTAGAATCTCTGCTGAAGATCCCCAACAAATTAGTGTTACAATACGGGAAACCTATGACTCACCAATATTGCTTGACGCTGAAGAAACCGACATCTTGGATCAACAGACTGTTAATCTGATTGAACTGAACGATATTCACTGGAAAAATTATCTTTCTTATTTACTCTTTATTTATACTTAAGCATATATATCCTTTGTTTATCATATAATCTATGTAACCATGACTTTATCTTTTGAAAATATATCTTATGCTTATATCGAAAATGCTTTTTATAAATATCCAACCGCAAACAACACTGCTATGACATATCAAATCACAGGTTGGCATGTTATACCTAATCAAGAATATGATGATTTTTTTAACTTTAAAACAATGGACAGAATTAATTATGCATAAAACTTTCTCACCTAAATCTGTTGAAATAACTGTCCAAAATTTAATACCTATAACTACTCAAACAGCAATACAAGGTACTACTACCTTTTCTGCTTTTAATAATACTATTTATGCATTAGGTTATACTGATACTAAATATGAAACTGAATTTTTTGAATATGAAGGTACTAATACTAATATAGAACAAAGAGAATGTATCAATACAGAAACTAATACAAGAGTATCTTTACCTTTATATAATCTATACCTTTATATAATCCTTGTTTATCAGCCTTGTATTGGAGAACTGTTAATGTAAATCATAGGATCATTATGCAGGCTAGTCTTTCTGCAGAAGTGGACACATTTACTCTTGCTTGGTGATAAGGTACGGCCATTCTCAGCACACCATGCAGCAAGTTTGTTAACTGCTGTTTGCAGTTGTCTCTCAATTAGTTTTAAGTTAGATCCCTCACATGATAATTGCGGGTCGTCGACAAACAAAGTACCATATACTGATGATGGAAGTTGATGAAGTATGTTACTGATGAAGAGACTAAAAAGAGTGACGCTAAAAATAGAGCCCTGAGGAGCACCCTAAGATTGAGTAAAAGTATTGGAAGTATAGCTTCCAATACGTACTTTAAAACCACGGGAGCATAAAAAATTCTGTAGGAATATCGGAAGATTACCCCGAAAGCCAAAATCATATAATGTATGGAGAATTCCATATCGCCATATACGGTCGTATGCCTTCTCGATGTCAAGGAAAATGGAGACCAAATGGTTTCCTCCGCACAAAAGCATTGCGGATTTGGGTCTCCAAATATGTGATATTATCAAGAGTGGATCTCCTTTACGGAAGCCACTCTGTTTAATAAGTAAACATTTCTTTTTTTCTAAGACATATACGAGACGAGCGTTGACCATACGTTCGAGAGTCTTACATAAGCAACTCATCAGAGCAATTGGTCGATAATTTGAAGGATCTGAAGGATCCTTACCAGCCTTTAGGACAGGAATCACTATTGCTTCTTGCCATAAAGATGGAAATTCACAGTCTTTTCTAAAGCTTTTAAACCCACGTATGGAAAATTTATTGCTGGATTCAGGAATGTTTCCTGAAGTGGAACACATGCGGGATTGCAGGCTGAAATTATAGATTTGATGTCATCATGATGGGAACGCAAACCATGGCAGTTCCAAGAAATAAAGGAAATTATCGTTCAATTTGCGAAGCTCCTTTTCTGGAGCTGAAGGGCATGTCATCTGACATCTCCTCGAGTGACAGATCTTCGTCAGAGTGATGTAAGGAAACAGCAGCGTCAGCTTCCAGGGATAAGGCTTTACGGGTGGATATGCAGGGCTTAGAATTGCCCTCCTTTGCAGATCTCAGTTTTAAGGCCTTTATACCTTTTGACCTTGCAATAGGAGCTTTTCTGCGTGTTATCGATGTGGAGGTCCATTTTGGCCTTTGTACTGATGTAGGGGGTAATTTAACAATCGGAAGTGAGAGAGCATCCGTTTGTGTGCTAGTCGTTCTGGTGACCTTGGCAGCAACAGTCGCATAGCTGATTCCAACTTGAGGTGTGCGAGCTGTAACAGCCCGTTTCGCCTCAGGATGGGAACAATTATTCTTAACTTTGGTGATAGTGATCTCTTTTTCCAGTATCCAGATAGGATAACTTCTAGCGTAGGAGGGGTGGTCACCCTTACAGTTGACACACCTCTCCTTTGCAGTACAAGACGAACCAACTGCTGCGCAGCGAGCGCAAGTCAGTTTGCCCTTGCAAGTCGCTTTGTAGTGACCAAATCTCTTGCACTGGAAACAACGAAAAGAATTTGGAATGAGCGGCCTGACGGATAGATGCATATACGCAACTTTAATATGCTGCGGTAGGTCTGACGTCGCAAATGTCAGTACGAGATGTTTAGTATTAATAATTTGCCCATCCCGTCTGATAGTGATGCGTTTTACTGCACAGACCTTTTGATCTTTTAGATTTTCTAAGATCTCGTCCACAGGCGTATTTAACAAATCCTTGGAGGATACCACACTAAGTGAAAAGTTAAGATTGATATAAGGTTGGACGGACACCTCAAGGTTAGCTAGTGTGTTAATGTTGCTAATCAGAGTTCCTTGAGCTTCTGAAGCAACTTCTCTCATTAGATCTCCAGAACGAAGTTTCCGGATGCTTTTTATTTCTCAGATATTGCCAGAAATACCTTTTTGGATTAGGAAAGGGGATACTGTATCAAAAGTACCCTCTTTCCGTTTGATACTGTAGAATTTTGCTTTAAGTATAGTCAAGGTATGCTCTAGTGGGAGAGAAGATAAATTAATAGTTTCCATATATAAAATGGAAAATTCGGGACCTGACGGCACCACCCACCACCGAGTTCAACAAGGGGATGCAGACCAAATGCACCAGTGATAGCCACAGGTCCTATACTCTCACAGTACATACCTGAGATGGCCTCAACCCTTTATGAGTCATCCAGTTGATGTACCGATCGCTTGATCTATAATGCGGATGCGATTTAATGTTAATTTTGCTGCACAGCTTAAGCAAAACATATTGCATCCGGGCAACCGAGGTCAGCCCAAGCAATCAAAAGGAGCAGATTTTGAAGGGTTTAGTCGTAAGACGTAATAATATAATTAGTGTCGCCTTTTATTTTTTACTTCCTGCTCTCTGCATTTAAAACGATGAAGCGCAACAGACCGGATTATCACACCAACAGCAGAGGTTGGTTTGCCACACGAGAGAAAAACTCATCAAAGCAGGTAAATGGCGTTATTATATTCCTCCTGATAAACGACACTTATGGCCTGTGGATATTCCTATGAGCGAAGCTAATTTGGATAAAGCTGCTGCTGAAGCTTTACGTTTACAAACTACTCCTATTGATTCTGAATCTTCTAATCATACTGATGGACCTACACGTGAGTACTAATATTTTTTTTATTTTATTTATTATTTTTTTTAGATGTCTACTAAAATTGTTTTTTGGGCCAAGGAGAACAATTCGGACACTCTTACACTTTTACATAGAGTGCAAATTTCTTTAAAATTTCGTTGGAAATCAGTGTGTGAAATAACTGAAATTAATAACAAAAAATGTCTCATTTGGCATGCCGTAACGAATCGTTTGAAAAATCAGACTGTACTAGCAGCACTGGGGAATCTAGTGGATCTAATAACTTATATGAGAATACCAGATCCGGAATTAACAACGAAAGAAATGTCGGAATATCTGGAAATACAAATGCAGGAGAAAATTCCAGAGAAATTACCTATTTCTACTTACGAAGAAGAGAACGTATAGTTAAATTTCATAGAGTAGATGAATTTGTAGAATGTTAAAATACTCAAGAAGAAGTTATGCAAATATTAAACGGTGAAAAAATGGTTAGTTGGTACGGAGCTATCATAAAACGCCCAACAAACAATTTTAAAGACTACTTTGATGTATTTGCTTCTCAAATAATTAACGATATTTTCATGGTTGCCGAAGTAAATAAAGATAATATTTTTCATGTACATATGTTAATTAAAACTATTTCACGTATCGATAAAACTAGAAATGCTATTTTATCTATATTTCCTGATTGCGATATCTGCAAATTATAAAAGGTTAAATATTTTCCTAGTATATTTAGATATTTAGTAAAAAATCCAATTGAAATTGCAAGTAGTAATGGTATCTTTCTTGATTGTGCATTCTTTTTATGCTCAAAACCTAATGAATTAAAATGGATTGAAGAATCCAATCCCATGGCTCCCATATGTAAAGATATTACAAAATTAATGAGCCTCACTAATGCTACAACATTAGAATTAATGCACAAATGTCCTGACCAAATGGCTAAATATTTACATAAAACAAATCTCAATAACATCGTCGAAAATTGTCGTTTATGGTTGAATACACCAAAAAACATTCATACTTTAACAACGACTTTTCAAAAATATGAACCAAATCCTTATTATATACATTTAATTTTGAAATTTCAAAATATAAATTACAAAGACTTTGATATTGATTTTTACCTTTTTTTTTTTTTTTGCCAGAAACACTAAAAAAATACGTTTGTCATTCAAGGACCTAGTAATACTGGAAAAACTAGCTTCATAAGACCTTTCACACAATTGTTTAAATTTGCAGAAATACAAAATAGCACCAGCTCTTTGTTTCAAAACTGTCCTGGTGCTGATATCTTAGTATGGGAAGAACCACTAATCTCAAGTGCTGATAGTGACAAATGCAAATTAGTATTCGAAGGTGTTCAAACACAAGTAAATGTTAAACGTTGCGAACCAAAAACGTTATTTCGCACACCTGTATTGATTACCACTAATAAATCTATTTGGAAATACTGTACCCAAGACAAAGATGCACTAACTAACAGATGCTTCACGTATTTCTTTAATAGGTAATTATTATTCTTTCAGCTATTTAAATATTTTACGCTAGTTTTATACTCGCACTTTGTTTTTTTTTATAGCAAAATCGATTGCTACAACAGTGGAGTCTGCACTCAACCTGGTAGCGAATTCAATCCCGTTAGCAGCCAGAACTGTGGAGACAGCTTTAAACCTAGTGGGCCGACCGGATTTAGCTGCGACTGCACATACTGTCGGAACTTCGATATCATCAGCAATTCAAGGAGTTCAATTAATCCAGGAATCAGTGCAATCGATACCAGCATTCCTAACAGAAGCGACCAATCTACTAGCAGGGTCCACAACTGTAAGCGAAAGCGACGAAGCATCAGACCGGACAGGCCAGGGCCCATCGATCCAGGATCTACAAAGTTCTACCAATCCACAATTGACGACACCATTTGACAGTGCGATCAACACAGATCCGGCGATACCATCAAACCAGTGTTACTTGATAGCACCGACATCACTTGCGGGGATAACCAACGAAATAGACCTCATTCTCCAGGACAACATAACACAGAACAATTACGAGGAATACATGGACACAATCGACGAATTACAATCTCTCCTAAAAGTCCCGAAACGCTTGATATTACAAAACGGGGAACCATCGACGAACCAATACAAATTGACTCTGATGAAACCGAAGAATTGGATCAACAAATTGTTGAATTAACCGAACTTACTGATATTCCTTGGAAAAATTACTTATCTTACTTATTATTTACTTATGCTTAATTTTATATTATAACCTATATCAAACATGTCTGTAACATTTGAAAATATATCTTACTCTTATATTGAAAATGGTTTTTATAAATATCCAACCGATAACAATGCTTCTATGACATATCAAAAAACAGGTTGGCACGTTATACCTAATCAAGAATTTGATGATTTTTAACACTAAAACAATGGACTGAACTAATAGCAGCTGTCTCTCAGTTATTATACAAAAATCATGTCTGACCCTCATCATCCATTACGTTCCATGCCTACTACACCTGCACTAATGAGGCTGTATGACGCTCTTGCATACAGCATTCCACCTTTTCTCACACGAACAAAATCTAGTGTATTATTATTTGACTTATGTGATTTCAGTTTTGACAAAACGGAGTATTTTTCTCATCCACCTTGGTATGATCTACAGATTAAAATCATAAATCCTTTTGCTCGTTTTAGAAAATCAGATACAGCAACTACTGTTTTCCAGCAGCTGTATGCCTCACATCGCTGTCAGTACACTACGTACACACCAGTTTTCACAGATGGATCAAAATCTGCAGGACATGTTGGTTGTGCTGTAGTTATTGAGAACAAAATCTTAGCTACAGCCTCCATCCATCCTGTTCCATCTTCTCTGTTGATATATATCAAGCTCTTCAGCAGATGAATACAAGTGATACCATTAAATACTGTGTGTACACTGATAGTTTGAGTGTGTTGGAAGCTTTGCGGAGCATCAGTTTTGACTGTCATCCTGTTGTGCCTAGAATTTTCCGAGCATTAGATTCCCTTGCTGGCAAGGGATATGAAATAATTTTCTGCTGGATCCCAAGTCATGTAGGTCTCGATGGCAATAATGGGCTGATACAGCTGCTAAATCTGCATCTGGCCCATCTCTTCCATCCATTCCTTTGTTTGATGTGAGAAGGTGTGTTAAAAAATTTACTCAAGATCTTTGACAGGAGTCTTGGAACATGCAGGTCAATAATAAATTGCGTGCCATATTTCCATTCATCACCTCATTAACAGTTTTACCGATACGAAGTGCTGATGTAAGATTAACCCGCCTCCGTATCGGACACACACGTTTCACACATAGACATTTGTTTCTAAACGAATTAAATCCATGGTGTGAAACGTGTGATGAACCATTCACTGTTTATCATATTTTAATTTCACGCTCATATTTTAACCAATATCGTTTACACTTTTTTAATTGATATTTTAACCTTATTTGAATTGCTTGGGGAACCACCCCACAGGAACCTATTTGCCTTTTTTAGGGCAATAGGTTTTATACATTATATTTATTTAACATTTTTTAAATTTTAAAAGTATATATATTTTGATTTTCCTTTTATGTATAATTGGATTTTAATATATGTATACACTGATTTTTGTTTTTTTTAAATTTTTATGTTGCTTGGGTTTTCAAAATAAATTAATAAATAAAATAGAATAATAAGAATATATAAATAAAAAAAATAAAATATCTACTAAACTTTATTCTTGGCGCAGCATGTCCGTTTTTGGACCTTGCGCCATAAAACCCAACCAACCCTATTCTATCAAATAATGCTATTAAAATCAGTTTTAAAAATTGTAATATTTGTTGGTTAAAATCATGACATGAAATTAAAATATGATAAACAGTCCTTGTCAAATGAATCAAATTAGAGCCAGTAAGTACAAACGTTATCTTAAAAGATTAAAATTAGGTGACATTAAATTTCCAATGAAAATTAACGATATTAGCAAATTTGAGAAATGAAATAAATTAAAATTCAGCGTGTATGGTTATGAGGAAAATGAGGTCTTTCCTTTACGAGTGAGTGAATTGCCTCAAAGTTGGATGAGTGTCGAGCTACTTTTATATGACGGTCATTACTTTTTGATAAAAACTTTCAATTCATAAATTACTAACACGGTATCCATTTCTTTTGCAAGAATTGCTTAAGCGGTTTTGCTTAGACCTGAAACACTCATGTTGCATAAAAAATTATGTGTATACAACAAGCCTCAAAAAGTTTGGATGCCTCAAATGTACCAAACTCTAAAATTTATCAATCTATCCCATGTGATATGGCACCCGTTTGTAATTTTCGCAGATTTCGAGGCACTCACAGTGAAAGTTAAAACGGCGCTACCCTCCCATTCCACTAGTTACACATCCCCACTGGAACGCCACGAAGCCGTGAGTTATTCGATAATCGTGATAGACAATGACGGTAGAATTATTTTTCATGAATTTCGCGCAGGTGCAAATATTATTGAAAATTTCCTTTATACTACAAAAGATGGTTAATCAAAAATTTTAAAAAAATGACAGGCATAGCTCCCATGACTGATAATCCAAATATAACAATCGACCCTACGGCGGCTGCCATATATGTAATGTTAAGTTTAGAAAAGGAGACATTATTATTGTAATCATTGTCACTTTAACGAGAGATACATTAGAGGGCATGCGCATCAATCTTGTAACTTAAACTATCGATCAACCTATTTCGTACCCATTGTTATTCATAATTCTAAAAATTACGACACTCATCTTATTTTAAAAAATTTACCTTAATATTATGCATGACAAATTAGCATTTTACCAATAAGTATGGAAAAATTTACAGCATTCAGTCTCGACGCTGTAAAATTTATTGATTCTTTCCAATTTTTAAATGCAACGTTGGAAACTTTGGTTAAACATTTAATAGAATCCGGTTACAATTTTAAAATTTTTCGTCAGTTTCTTGAAGGTGTAGATTATTGTGATTAGTTATTAAGAAAAGGAATTTTTCCGTATAGCTATTTAGATAGCGTTGATAAAAGGTCCCTTCCCTACAAAGAGTTGGACTGTCAGGTCCTGCGTCTGTACGATTCTGTAAAAACGGACGAAAAAATGTCGTGGGATACAAAGGCGGCATACATGAAAAATTCTATCTGATTAATCTTCAAATCCCTTACACTTTTTAAGATGAAAAAAAGCTAACCTCTTACTCAACAATCCGATATATACTGATTTTGTAATTCTGGAACTGTCAAAACTTCATATGTATAAACTGTATTACAATAATTTTAAGAAATTGTATAAAAATGATGTTGAATTATTATTATGGATACAGATTCTTTGTACTTAAATATTTCAACAGATGATGTATACCATGATCTAAAGCATTATTTACAATATATATATATATATATATATATATATATATATATATATATATATTTATATATATATATATATATATATATTAGATTTAAGTAATTTCAGTGAAGATCATATTTTACATGACGTATCTACTCGAGGTAAGTAAGGGTATTTAAAGTCGGAATACGTAACCCCAATGAAACAATTCGTAGGATAGAAACCGAAAATGTATGCACTTGAGTATAGCGATAACAAAATTAAAAGGCGAGCGAAGGGAAAAAGAAATGTTGCTTAAAGAACTACGATGTAAACACGTGTAAAAACATTTAAAGAAGCGAAAGTTTAAGTAAAAATTTACAACACACGATAATATCAAAAAATCAAATTCTGTTTACAGTTGTTCAAAATAAAGTTGCTTTGTCCTCTAACTACGACAAAAAAATATATTTTAGAGGATGGTATACATTGCTTAGCTTATGACCACTATAAGATTGAACATTTAACTGTTTAAAAATTTTAAATGTTTTATAAAATGTCTTGTGTTCTAGATAACAGTTTATTTTATGCTTTATTATGTTTCATAATAATGCAAAAGAGAAATGTATAAAACTAACAATTGTGGTTAACTTATCTTTGTATAAAAGTGTATTTATTCATGGTATTTGTTTATATATATTATATATATATATATATATATATATATATATATATATATATATATATATATATATATATATATATATATATATATATATATATATACAGGGTGATTATAAAAAAAACTTTGCCAACATCTGCACTTCTAGCGTCCATTCTATTTAACCGATCAAGATGATATTTCAAATATAGTTCTTTTGAGATATGCGCTCGAGATTCTGTGAATGGCAACACAGTGGCCCTCGCGGTTACAGTTATAGTGACAGAAACTCGAAATTTTCGAATGGCAACGTCTACTTTTTACCATCGCAAAATGTTCAGCACATGCGAAAACCCTAAATAGCGTTGAAACGGTACCGATATGTCTAAAAACGGACGTGTTCTGCAAACACAAAAAAGAGTTCTGAAAACCGGCCAATAAAACACGATCTGGGCGCACGCAATTAATTTTCATGTGACAGAGTCAAGAAACCAATCACAGAACGCCGGTCGCCAGATATTCAGCGTAGGAAACCTATAAAATACCAAGCGGGTATGCGAAGTCGTCATTCGGGAACTCGCACATGCCGACGATATGAGTCTTCCTAGGAAAGTTCGCGGTGAATTGATCAAACATTATTACCAAAATGGGATGAACGCTGCGGAAGCCTTGCGTGTGTATTGCCGCAATCATCGACAACGACGCGGCCCATGTACTCTGCAAGCTCTGCGTGATTTAGTGCGGAAATTCGAAGATACAGGCTGCACCTGTGACAAACAGCGCTCCGGACGGCCAACTGTTTCTGAGGACGTTGTCATGGAAGTGCACCATACAGTGACTGCAGGACACACAGAAACCGCAAGAGGCATAGCGCGCGTGTTGGATATTCCGAACTCAACGGTCCGCAAGCTCTTGCACTCGGTACTTCACATGTTTCCCTATCGGTTCCAGCGCGTCCAGATGTTGGAGCCGGGTGACCCACAACAACGTCTGGACTTCGCAAATGCATTTTTGTTACGATATGATGCGGATAACGACTGGCCACTTCGCATACTATGGACGGACGAGGCGCATTTCACCTTAAATGGCAGCATTAACACAAAGAATTGTGTGCACTGGGGAGAGACGAATCCTCATGCTGTGGCGCCAGTACCATTATTTGACGCCAAAGAGACTGCGTGGTGCGGCATTACAGCTACATTTGTTCTGGGCCCGTTCTTCTTTGAGGAAACGACCCCGACTGGCCCTGCAACATGTTCTGTAACGGGCCCTCGGTATGCAGCCATGCTGAAAAATTATGTCTTACCCGAGTTGCGTCGGCTGAATGCACTCAATGACATTGTTTGGATGCAAGATGGCGCACCTCCAAATATAGCGAGGTCAGTTTAAGGGCTCCTGGATCAGCATTTTGGTGATCGCATCATCTCACGCTATTATCCTTTTCCGTGGCCTGCGCGATCCCCAGATCTGACGCCTATGGATTTCTGGTTTTGGGGCTATCTCAAATCCAGAGTTTATCTGTGCAATCCTCAAACATTGTCGGACTTAAAGGATTCTATACGGCGTGAGATTGGAAACATCCCTCGTGCCATTTTGCGTGCAGCGACATTGTCCACCGTCTCCCGCATGCAATGCGTAATTGCCTGTGATGGCACTCATGTGGAAAATGTTTGAAATTAATAAAGATTTTTTTCTCTATGTGTTCTCATCATTGAGCAGTGTCTTGTCTCTGTCGTATGCATTATTCCTCCGTGCGCCTTGAAGAACTGTTAGTATGTGTATAACACGTCGGTTTTCGGACATATCGGTACCGTTTCAACGCTATTTAGGGTTTTCGCATGTGCTGAACATTTTGCGATGGTAAAAAATAGGCGTTGCCATTCGAAAATTTAGAGTTTCTGTCACTATAACTGTAACCGCGAGGGCCACTGTGTTGCCATTCACAGAATCTCGAGCGCATATCTCAAAAGAACTATATTTGAAGTATCATCTTGATCGGTTAAATAGAATAGACGCTAGAAGTGCAGATGTTGGCAAAGTTTTTTTATAATCACCCTGTATATATATATATAAGGTGTTCAATGCTTTAAGCATTTTTTTATATTACTTCATTCATTTTATATTCTTTGTTTATTTGTAATCCTAATGTGAACTTGTTAATTTTTTACCTTTCATTATATATTTCTGCAATTGTGTTTGTGTGTGTGTGTGTGTTTTTTTTTCTATTCTATTTTATAGTGAGGAAAAACAGAGGGGCTATCCGTATACGTATCACTATTTGTTAGTTACGTATAAAATGTCAATAAGGATTTTCAGAACCTAAGGTTCCACTCATTACTGGTGGTTTGTTCTCGATCAACATTTCATTTGTAAATAGACTAGAATCAACAGTTTAAAGTGAATAATGAGTCACTATAAACATTCACTCTCAAAGTTCCCTTCCATTTCATGAACTGCTCACTAGAGAACTAGTTCACTGTCAGTTCGGAACCACCGACTACCGAGTCCAACAAGGAAACGTAGACCAGATGCACCAGTGCTAACTAGATTCTATATGCCCAAAACACTCCTGAAGTAAGAAGGATCACAACACATTTCTTATTTACCTGAAGCAGAGGTAAAAAATGTAAGTTTCTCTCAAAGGGCTTTAATTAGCAGAAGCTCTTTTCAAAGAGCATGAATTCTGAAACATGACAAGCAAGTGGGTAATTTAATTCCCTGATTGGGGTTGTTTGGATTTTGTGGCACACAAAGATTTTAAGGTTCACACAAAAAAAGGATATTTAATTTCCAAGAGAGCAAAATAGAAGAGTAACCCATCCTGTGTACTTCCAGCCAATCTTATTACTGATTTGAAATCTTAATTAGCTTTCTCTTTAAAAATTATAAATCACCACTTAATTAGTCAGCAAGGAAACCAAATTTATGAATACGGTAGCATAAGAAATGTTTTCATCTGAGAAATCAGATAAATTTATAAGATCCACATATTCAAAGAAAGAATTTTATGCACATTTAAGTATCCGACCTTAAGTGCAACCTCCAACCGGGAGGAACGGGTGTCTCTCTTAGTCTGGCACTGAATCTTTGAAATTTTGCTACTAACATAAGTAACAAAGTCTTATCAAAGACCTATTGTGCACTCAAGCTTCCTCACCACGACAAGGTGGAGACACAATGAGGAAGAATTTACAACTGGCAAGGTTATAAATTTCATAAACAATATGGATATAATTTTTTCTTGATATTTTATAGCCTACAAATAATTGAAGGCCCGAAATTAGGGATTATAATGTTATAGAAAATCATAATCCCTAATTTCGGACCAAAAATTATTTGCAATTCAAAAAACTATTTCATCGTTTTTCAGTTATAAATAATTTTGTTTACTGGAAAAATGATTTCCTTTTCTTTATAGACGCAGTAAAATTATGATTAATTTTCTCCTCTAGAGAAAACTGGCATTTGAAAATTAATTATGACATTTGTGTTTTTCAAGCTTTGTCATCACACATAAAAGTGGATTAGGCTATCTCATAGGCTTTCATAATTTTCCACTTTTATTAACATTGGAAATATATAATATTTAAAGAAGAGACCTTCCCAACTTAAGGTTTTGAAAATGCAATCATAACAGTTTTCGCTAACAGTTAAAAATTTACCTATTTTGGAAAGTCATTTTGAATTACTTTAAAGATAGAAGACTACCAATTTAAATTAATTTCAGCTGTAGTATTAAATTTGTAGAATTTAATATTCATTTCATGTACTACTTATAATATATTTGACATACATTTATTTGATTATTCAATCTATTTGAAAAAATAGATGTTATTATTTTTTTCAATGATTATAGAAGACATGAGTTCAGCTAAATTCATAAATGCTAATGACTTTATAAATATTCGTTTCTGCATTTTGTATCTAAGATAAAAATGAATTAAACATTTATTAACATGGGAGAGGTAAGTTTTCATCAAGTCTGCTGTAGTTTCTTGATAAACTGTTCGAAAAAGTTCAAATTGTAATTTTATCCATGAATTAAGTTCTTTTTTTTCAAGTAATATACAGCATTTTATAAACAAAATATACCAACATGTACAAATTTATGTTTACACTATTAGGAAAATCTTTAAAAGACATTCTATAATCGTTATTTTGCTATTTAAACAAAATATCGATAGTAAAAATCCATGCATTACTTAGGTTTTAAGCGAAAAATAAATTTAAAAAAATAGAAACTAAGCAAAATTTTATAACTTATTACACACTACATAGCCATACAATTTTCAGTCGTTAGAAATATTATAAATTTAATAAAATGGTAAAATATCTGTAAAGAATTATTTTCTTATTCAATAAATAGTAAAATTATTATTTTGAAAATTTTCTGAAAATATTTTATTTTCAATTATTTTCATGCGATAAAAACTTACATCTTGTAAACTATCAATACATCATTTAATTCATGAACACTTACACATACAGAAACATCTACAAAAAATTTATTTTTAATAAATCTAGAACGTTTTGTTTACTTTAAAGTTCAAAAATTGCTTAAATAAAATAAAGATTATGAAGTTCAATGCACACTATCTCAATAATTTTATTTAAAATCCAAGATGAGAATTTCAAAATGCTATGCTATTTATGAACCGCAAACACAGTCTTATCTATTTGAAAATTATCATCTACTAATGAAAGATATATATTCATCACAGGAGAAACTTTAACACTACTTTCTAATCTAAGCCCAGTTGGATACATATAAATGCACTTTCACATTGCTTTCATTTTAGCACATATACTCTTTGTGGTAGGTAAATTTTTTTGATCATAAATGTGAAGCAATCAATTTATTCTTGTCTAACATCACAGAAGCTTTAACTATATTATTTATTATTTCATGCTCATTTTATTTGTAGTTTAATCAATATTTGATTGTGTGTATATATATATATCTATAAATTTGATCCCAAAACATCCCCTCATATTTCTAACTACACAATGAGTCATTAATTTTTATGTTTTTAGTCTGTACGAAACTAATTTATTAGCTATCTCTAAATGAGATCAATAATTTTTAGAATTAAAGAGAGAGTTTTTTCATTGAAAAATTCAGTGATAGTTACTTTATGTTTATTAACTTGATTGCATATGTGTGTTCAGATTTCCAAGTATGACATCAGAGTTTGTTCTACCACAGTAGTAAAATCCATGTTGTGTGATGACAATGATAAGCCATGCTCTGAAAACAGGTTCAATTTTAAATTATCGTTAACAATATCTTTAACTAAATTCTTTTTACATATTACTTGAAAAGAAACTTTAGTCTAAATTAAAACTTTCTTTTAAAATAAACTTAGAACTGGTATCTCAAATTTGAAAAGACAAAATACATCATAGAATTAAAAGTGGCACTCATGTGAATACATCCATAGTATATTTTACTCAATTCTAATAATGAGTAATATTGTAGATGTTTTTCTATTATGAGAAAGATATAGAAATTAAATAATTCGTGAATACAAGAAAAGCTAATTTAGACCTTTAAAAACAATAGAAATATTTGTATAAAAAATATTTATTTAATTAGTTTAAAAAATTATTTAATATGAAGTACTATTTTAATATTTGATAAAGAAATTTTAATAAATATTTTAACTGAGATATAAATTCTATATAACAGAACATTTTCTAGAATAGCTTATGATGAAACATTTTTCATGTGAATTAATTTTAATTTAAATAGTTCCAATATTTAGGAAATTTCATTTTTGTGGTTGTCAAAGGAAAAGTAAAAAATTAATACTAATAATCTCACTAAAACAAGCTAATTAGTATCTCACTGTGTAATTGAACATTTCCTGACAATTCCTTTTCATCATAATTCTGTTAGTTACTGATTAAGTCATCATTTAATTGTGTTTTTTCAACATCACATAATATTCTTGGTAAATTCAAATCTAAAAAATTATGTATAACATTTAACATAAATCACATTATTTTACAATATCTATATAACGATATTTTACAACTATTACACAGTAAAACTATTCTTCGATACACATATATAAATTTTATAAACTTCAATTTCATCAAGTTCACAGTATTTTATTTTTCCATTTTGTTATTCTTCCACTGTCATCTTTTATACATGAGCTGAACTACAAATTGTTCAACTGAAAAACTAAAATACAAACTAATAATTTTTTTGTTCAATTGTTTTATTGTTTATTTCTACTCTTTTCCAGCTAGACTGAATTCAAATATTCATGAAAATCTAATCATATTTCTTCTAATCATGAAATAAAATAGATTATCTTTTTGGGTTGTATTCAAAACCATCTTTTTTTTTTTTTCCTACCTCTAATTTTAAGGCTTTTTATGATTTAATTTAATTTTAATTTTGAAATTTATTTACCTTAGACAATTTAGTGTTTTGAATTATGTGTTTTCCCATCTTTTTTTTCAGATACTAAGGGGGGAAGAATAAAATCAAATAAGGGAAGAAAACATTATAGGATTTAATAAATAATAAAATTCATCATAGATTTCATCAAACAATTAGAAAACTTAATTAAATATCATTTTTTTATGAAAAATTAAGAATTTTGGGCGGGGGAAACTGCAAATTTTGAGAAAATATTGTGAATTTTGTTGTTCTAATAAATTATTTTTTTCCATCCAAATAGCTTTATTTTATGAATAGAAAAAAAAGATTATATTTTTTATGTTTCGTAATTATTTTGAATGCTAAATTTCAGCAAATAGAATAATGCTTACAATAACAGAAAAGAAATCCCTAAATAATTTGTTCATTTATGTCATAAAATTATTATTTTATAACAATTATTTGTTATAAATTATTATTATAAAATAATTTTTAACATCTAATATTATATTAAGATAATGAAAACTTAATTATTACTCAGAACTTTTCTTTCAAAGTGTTTGTTAAAAAATTTTAAAAATTATTAATTAATAAAAAATTTATTTAAATCAAAAAATTAAATAAATTAGATTTTTGTTAATCAAACGCCTCCAAGCTTAGTAACTTACAAGCTTGGAGAAAAATATCCCGTTCCATCTTTTAAGGTTGGAGCAAAAAATTGATAATTGCAGCTATTTCATACCAAAACTCACAATTTATTTAAAAAACTCAAAGTATTGCCAATGAATGCTGTAAAACTTTTGCAAAAAGCTATTTCACTGATTAAGTTAAAAAAATTACAATCTATTGATTGCAGGAAAAAATTTGTCTGTTCTAAAAATCAAGCTGTTGTACTGTAACATGGAAAGGTCTGTCTTCTTCATGACTGTATGCTGAGAATTCTATTCTGGTTTAAAGCACACATGAAATGCATACCTTTTTGATGTACCTAAAAAATTAAAAAATAGCTTTTTAATCTTAATATTAAAATAATGTTAAACTAAAATAATTAATGAAATATTTTAAGAAATTACTCAATTTATAATCTTTAATTTCAAAACTCTAAAATGCATACATATAAAATACAATGAAAAGTAAATTATTTATATTACAAAATAAATTGCAGGAATTTCAAATAATATTAAGTCACCAATTACATTTCAATACATAATTTTCATTAAAAGATATATTTATATATAACATTTGATTTCTTCGCTCTCTATAATACAAATCTTTTAAATCAATTCTTACAGAAAAGACAAAAAATTAGAAAAATCTTACTATGTGAAAGCATAATAAAATTTTTCTAATTTTTTTTTTTTTTTAATTGATTTACAAGGAGTTGCATTCAGTTAAAGGGAATTTCACTTAATACCTGCTACTTATGAAACTTTTTTATTTATATTTATTTCATATTTAACCATTTTTTAGTTGATGGAGAAAGTAGTCTTTTTTCACAAAGATGAATGCATTCGTGTTTTCAGTTTAAATGCAGCATTTTTCTAGATACAGAACAATTCCTTACAAATATACTATACAAAATGCTTCTTTTTCATATTTATTATGAGCAATATTAATTTGATTTCTTTTTACTACACTATAAACAATATATTAAAAGCCTACAATGTTTATTTGTGAAAATATTTCATCAATATTTTATAATATAGAGTAACTTAATTTGTTTGAAATGCATCAGTCCAAAGTAATTATTCAGAAAACTTTCATTGGCCTATTTGAATACTTGAATTATGCTTTTAAGTCACGAAAAAGAAAAACAATTATGAAAAAATATTTTAGAATGAAAATAGAGTAAATAAATTTCCTTTAACAATTGATAAAAAAGGCATATATCTGGTATAATGTATCAGTACAATGTACAAATAGTAAAAACACATACATCATGGTTTACACTCAAGTTGATTTTTCAAGAACTCTTCATTTTAATGAAAAATTTATTTTAAAAATGAAATTTTTTATTTTATTAAGAGTATTAATTTAATATTATTATGAGAATTAATTTATAAAGAGAAAACTTTTCTAATAAAATTATTTATCATAATGTTTATACTATATCATGCTTTGACAGCATTAAGCATAATTTTTAATTAGAGGTTATTAAAAATTATAAAAAGTATTATTAATGAAAACTACAATTTGCAAAATAAAATCTTACTAACAGTACAAATTAACTTGAAATTGCATAATCATCATGGTACATTCATGTGCAAATATATATACATGGTAAATGTATCATGATATCCAAATTGTTTTAAGTAATGAAAATAATTTGGATATTAGGGCAGTTATACCAAATTATTTTTAATATATTTAAGTAAATGAAAATAATTTGGGACTATTTTTTCAATGTTATTTAAATGTAGCACTAAAAATATAAAAATGTTAATTATTAGCCAGGAAATTACTTTTCCCAAAACAAGAAAAAAGTAAATTGATAACGAAAGTAAAGCATTTAATCAATCATTAATACAAAAACTGAGTGTGTGTGTGTGTATATATATATATATATATATATATGTGTGTGTGTGTGTGTGTGTGTGTGTGTGTGTGTGTGTGTGTGTGTGTGTGTGTATGTATATATGTATATATATTGTATATATATATATATCAGGGATGCACAACCTATGGCCCGTGGGTGAAAATTGGCCCGCGTCGCCTTTAAAGTTGACCCGCGAATGTTAATAAAATAAGACTAATTAAAAAAGAATGAGACTCTTTCAAATAAACAAAAGAAAAAATCTGATAGGAAAACGATTCTACATCAGAATAAATATTTTACATCTGTCCATTAAGTTCATTTATTTATTACGCAGATTTTCTGTTTGTTCCCATTTACAAGTTCTGAGGATTGTAAATTAATCCGTGGTAACCTAGGGAAACCCGAGAGTATGAATGTTCGTATAGGAGTTTAAAATGCCGCTGCATGTACAACTTTCTTTGGCAGCACTTACAATTGTGAGCAAACTTTTTCTTTAATGAATTTAAACAAATCAAAAATAAGAAATAGAATAGCAGATGAGAACCTTTCTTCTGTTTTAGTATTGCCACAACAAATCTTAAACCCAACATAATATCAATAACTTCAAATATTCAATCACAGCCATCACATTAAATTTTACTAATTTTTTTTTCAAAATTTAAATTGTGTTCTTTGTATAATTACCAAAAAGTTTTCTCCTGTTATTCAATTTCAAGTTTTTTTCTGGAAATAAAGTATTTTAAGCATATCTATAACGTTTGTGTTTTATTCCTTCATTGTATAATGTTTGCATGAGTAAAATAAGTAAATTAATAATTGTAACTCATGCGTATTGCCACATAAAAATAGTGTTTTTACGTTTATAACATGTTTTAACATTTACGTGCTGTTTTGGCCCTCGACTTGATCTTTTTTCATATTTTGGCCCCTCATTCTGAAAAGGTTGTGCACCCTTGATATATATATATATATATATATATATATATATATATATATATACATGCTAGGCTAACCACCTAATGAAACATATGCTTTGCACTACATGGCACTCAGTCAAGAAAAATAGATGATGCATGATTTTATTAGTATATATATATATAAACCAATGATAAACTATAATATTTATGGTCGGATAAAACACAAATTTATGTAAAATGAGATTGATAAAAGCATAAATACAAAAGGACAAGCATTTCTAAGCTTACAATAAAGTAATACTCAAATAAAATTCCAATCATGAAAATAGGATTAATACAAAATATCTAACCAATGATACAAGGCCAGAAATTAATTTATACACTTCTTTTAATCTTTCGCTCAATTCATAAAGGTTTTGCTGTAACTATGACTATGTTAAAAAAATTATTCAAACCAACAAAACAATAATAATGATGATGATTTCTTTTCTTATTTTTTTTTTTAAATATTTCCAACAGTTTCTCTATTTAATTTAATATGATTATCCTTATATAATTAGATTTTCCCATTGAATTCACATCAATATTTACTGAGGCACTTTCCACATGATCTTCTGATTTCAGCAAATCTATAAAATTCTTTTATAAGCATTTTCTTTTAGTCTGTTATCATCTTAAAACAAGAATAATTAATTTTTTATCTTCTAATCACATATTTTTGCTTAACAGGATAAATGTTAGGGCATTTATAAATTATTTTAATATCATGAAAGGTGATACTTGCTAAATTAATTTAATAGATATATCTTATTATATATTCTTTCCTATTCTTAACTTAAAGCAACTGGTTGATATTAAATTATTTTTCCCTGAAATTATACTAAATTCATTTAAGGCTGAGTTGGGAAACTTCAATTATTCAAAACTAATCTTTACATTTGCTTGTCTTTATCTGTGAATAAAAAAATTGACAAATTCTCAATTTTTTATGCAAAACTATTTTTAAAAACTAAAAAATTTCATTATCACAACACTTTTCTTTTTCACAAGTTTTTATAATTGTTAACAATCATTCTCAGAAAAATTCCCTAATTTCTAGAAAATATTTTTAAAAAAATAAAGAATATACTCTTGAAAATCACAAGATTTTTAAATAGTCATCTAAATTTTATCAATAAACACCAAAATTCTATTAAAATTTTAGTTAATTTAGTTATTTTGAATGTTACATGTAACCTATAATTTATTTATTTAATTTCTTTACAGCAATTACATTGCTAGATTTTAAATAGGATAAATTTCTTAAAATTTTGTACTCTAACAATTTTTCAATCAGAACTTTGACAGTCAATATTTTTTTAAACAATTAAAAATTGGACTTTTTCGTATAGAAAATCTAAGATCCATGCTTTCATTTGATTTCTGAGTTTAAATTAACATTCTTTTCCTGTTTGTCTGCTATACTTTTGTCAAGAATATAATTGAAATCAGCTACATGGAATGGCGTAAATTTAAATCAGTATGTTGATGACTAACTTGAAACAAAAGACTAGTTCAAAAATTAAATCTTATTCCAAGAAAATAAAGGCAAATATTACATCTTAATAAAATTTATGATTTTTATTTATACCTTTAATTTCTTTTGTTTTTCTATCTTTTTGGAGCCGAGCTGGCAGCCGAATGGTTAGCGCTCTTGCCTTCGGTTCAACAGTTCGTGGGTTCGAATCCCACCTTGGGCATGGATGTTTGTAGTGGTTCGGAATCCACTTTAAGCTGTAAGTCCTGGTCTACTTAGCCCTCGTGTGCAAAAAATGACCGTTGAGCGACAAACAAACAAACCTATCTTTTTGGAAGAAATCAAATGCAGATTTTTTTATAAATTCAATGGGATGGATATCATGACATGTATATGGGTATTTGATTTCAACAATGCCCTCTTTGCCAATTATTTCATATGAAGTGGCAACTAAATGAGGCAAATTTTTATCGAAAAATCTTTACAAAATTCCTAAGCTTTGACTTATTTTTTACTTTATTTAATTTATTTATTTTTTTATTTTCATATTGCTTGCAGTATTTCCCTGAGCTATTTTTGTTAAGTGCTTTGTGTATTTCAAAATATTTATTTATAGTATTGTGGGAAAGAATTGAAGCATAGCATCTTGTTTGGTAGGAATTCTTTTGACAATAGTTAACTCTCCCGTTAGCTTGGCAACAATTGAATTTAATTGTTTTACAATATTAGTATTAGCGTTATATAAAAGACTTTTACTTTGAACAACATGAATGAGCATATCTAATTGATTCTCAATTTCCTTTCTTATATTCTTTAACATCTGTTCATAACTCTTCTTGTTACTCTTATTGGCTCCAAAGCTAATACTTTGATACATAATCTCTACAAGAAGAAAGGTAGTAATTATATATTCCCCGTTTTTAATTTTTTTTAATGTAAAATGAAAATGAGTGAAACAAAATTAAAAATTAACTTCATGGAACATAAAAGTTTCCATATCTAAGTTTCCATGGGAAAATTTATCAGGCTTGTTTATCATGTTCAACATAATAATTTCAAATTAAAGCATTTCTGCTTGAATATCGATACTAACTTCAGAAACATATTTTATATTGCCTTAAGTTCTACATGATATTTACTCATTCTTTTGATATTTTATTACTTTTATTCCTTTTTTATCAAAAGTAAAGTAATGGCATTTATGTTGTGCAGGACAATATTTCTCTCAAATCTCATAAGCATAAAATAATTCCCATAAGAGCATTTTAAGCTTTTCATTTGTATTGTAGTGTGTTGTAATATATTGTTAACATTCATTTTATTATTGAAGTGATTTTATGTTTTTCTGCTGAACTTTTACTACAAACACAATTTTTTCAACTATATAATTTTTCAAACTTAAAATATGTTTAATTTCTTATCAGCCGCAATATTTTAGTATGATAGTATCATATGCTTATTGATCATACCTTATAGTGTATAGCATTTTTTGTTTTCTGCCATGAAATAAGAAAGTAAAATTAAATGTCGAAATCTTTGTAGAGATAAAAACTAATTAATTTTGCAAAATGATTAAAAATCAAATTAAAATATTTGTCTCACTATTATTCTGATAAATATGTTATGTTATCATTCTTACTATTAGATATTTTATTTTATAATGAAATTAAATATAAATATATACATAATGTATATATTTTATACATTGTAAAATTCATTTTTTATATTAAGTTCCTCAAATTTTAATACCTAGAGAAGCTTGTTTCAAAATCGTAGTATATTATATAATTGTGAACAAGCTAACACAAAACACTTTATAATATTTCATTTTTAAAATTTAGTTAAATGAAAATAAACAAACTTCATTTAAAAGTATATATTATAGTTACTTTTCCAATGCTAATAAACAAGAATCCAACATGTATTATTTACAAATGTCTTTTCTATTTTTTTTTTTTTTTTTTTTTTTTGAGTGATAAAAACTAATTCTTCCTGCTCGATTTGGAAGATGTTTACTAACACATCGTAAAAAAGCGGGAATCATATGGGCAGCAGTTTTTCCCAGAAATTTTCCAGTCTTTAGGTTACCATAGTATAGTTGAAAGTTAGCCAAGTTTGGCCTTAAAAACTTTTCAGCTTCATAGGTGGCATTGTGTACAGATATTAATTTTCAGAAATAAGAATGAGTTTGATTTCTAATCAAAATTCATATTGAAATATTGATGCAATCAGAAATACTTTTAGCTTAAAATAAACAAAAATGTTCATTATGTAATTGCAGGGAGGAAAAAAGGAAATTTCTCTAAGCCAAATTTTGTACAACCTCAATGAAATTAGAATTTGGTTGAAATTTACTTGGATAGAGATATTTTGACATTTTAAAAATATTTTCAAAAATTTTAAATGCTAAAGATTTGCTTAGAGGTGTGAGTAGTTCTGTTATTTGTAATTTGCTAAAGACCGGAAGTTTCTATCATGAAAATAGCACTTCTGACATGTTAAAATATTATCCATAGGATTATCATAACATTCAATTTTCCCCAATGGAGATCTTAAGAGAAATCTTCATACAATGTTATTGATTCCTTTTTGCAACTTCTTTTGACATTAAATATGCACATTTAATTCCTACTCTATAGAAGTTAAACCCTTTTACACATTTGCATTTTTAAGCAAGCTCTGTATTAATATTTTCATATTATATAATTTCAATATTTGTGATATTTTGGAATAAAAGATAAAAAAAAAATCAATTTAGTGATTGGTAATAAAATCTGTTCATTATAAAATTTTAATTAAAAATCTAAGTAACAGCAAAGAAACATGTAGTAAAAAATTCTTTTAGAGGCTTATTGTACTCTAAAATAAATGAAATTACTAATGAAAATATTTTGTGATCTTCAAAACAATTAAGCAATAATTTAAATATATAGCTTACCTTTAAACATAAAATTTAATCACTGAATTACATCATGTTAAGATTTTAATTAAATTAATGAACATTCTTTATAATAATATATTAAAAATGCTTCATTTTATTATTAAGACTTTAGTTGAATAACATTTATATAGTAAACCACAATAACATTCTAAAGCTTGCAAATACAATAAAATAAATTACATAAGCCAAATTAATATGAAAAATATCATAGATTTCAAAATACATCTTAATTAATATTTGTCATAAGAAGAAATGAAATAATGATACCTTAAAATCATTAATGACTGTAAATGCATTATAATATCCATGAATTCGATTCAATAATTCTTAAATTTCAAAAGCAAAAAATTTACAGAAAGGTATAATTAAATTAGCTTTTAATTCACTTTAAAAAATGCCTGACATTATTAATACATTCTGCTTCATACAACTATGTTATGAAGTTTACCTTAGTTTATATCTACAGAGTGAATTCAGTAAAATCAATAAATTTATATTTATCTACTTTATACTAGAGATAAAAATTATATCAAGAGAAGCTATAAAAGTATGATAAAAAAATTTAATAAGTTTATTTAGAAACTATTAATAATAATTTATTTTCTAATATTAATGTTTCCATTATGTTTGTGAAGCACTTTTTTTTCAGTAATATAAATAAAAAAATAATTAAAAATATTTAAATTAATTTAAAAACTAATATAGAAATAATGTATATATATATATATATATATATATATATATATATATATATATATATATATATATATATATATATATATATATATATATATATATATATATATATATATTTGTTCTAAATGAAAAGAATTTCAAACAAGAAAAAAAAATTCATAAGGAAAATATTTTAAGAATTTTACTATAAAAACTTTAAATTATATATTTTATAAGATAAAATCCTACTTTCCATTTTGTAAAAGTTTATATATAAATTGATTTACATGGAAAAAATTCAACTGAAAAAAAAGGAAAATAAATTATCATATGAAATCAGAACTATATGTAAAAGATATTAAAGTTAGAGTCAGTTACCATTTAATATTTACAAGACCATCATTGCATAATATTTATAATAAGGCCATAATCAAATGTAGTCAGTTTAAAAGATTTGATAAAAGAATAGTAAATTAGGAGTGATAAATGTTTCATGACAATAAATTAAAATGTTTCATCACAGTAATAGATATTAAAAATAAAACTTTCTGTAGCTACTATATTCCTGCTGAAATAAATGTTTTCAGATTAAGGTGTGTTTCAAACATATGTATTGGTTATGATATATGTATTGGATAACAGAATACTTTGGTACATATATAAAACAGTTCCAATATAAAAATTAAAAACTTATAGCAACTAATAATTTTTATTAAAATAAATGAACAATAAAAAGTTATTTGTCGTAACAATTTGTATTAAACTGGATATGTTAAATATCATAATTATTTACATTGTATTAACAAAACAGGTAATTTAAAAAAATATAAGACATTAAGATCCATTTAAACCCGATTCCTTGCTATTTTAAAAATTGTTGAAAAGTCTAAAACATTTTTATTAAAAATTGTAAAAAATGTTTAAATTAACAGATTTTTCTAAAATGCATTTAAATAATTTTGCAAGAATTTCATTCTTCTAAAACTGTAAGATAATTTAGAATATTTAAAAGACATTTTTAAAGAAGAAATTATTTTTTTCTCTGGTTTATAATTTGAACATAAAGCATCACTGTCTACTTTTACATATATAAACAGCAGATGCTCGATTTTATGAACCTCAAATTTAGTAACACTGATGATTTTAAGAACTAACAATTGGTTCCTGATATGATCCTTTAAATGCAAATGGTAATTTCAATAAGTCTTTATGAATAATTTTGAAAGATCTCTTTACTGTGAACTCATTTTCATGTAACTTTTATTAGTGTTTATTTTTATCATCTGATTTTTTGCATTTTATGACACAGAACCTTGGATTGATATTTTTATCACAACTTTTTAAATTGTGGACAACTAACTGCACTGCTGAAGTTCCTGTATTTTTTAAAGCAATTTATATAAAATTTCCTTTCTTATCGGTCTTATAGACAATGTACCATATTATAATCAATAGCTTCAAGTGTAAATATCAAAAGTTACTTTTAAAAGGAGTGATCATGATTTAGAATCATTGATATTATAAGCAAAATGCACTTGTCAATCAATATTTGAAATGACATTGCAGAAAAACCATACTTTTACACATGCAGGATTACACATATGGATTTTTTAAAAAAATCATCCTAACTGAAGAAAGTCAAGAAAACTTATCTGACAACTTGAGAAAAAGTGAAATGCTTATCTATGAATTTAAACAGACATGTTCAAAAAACAACAAACCAGTTCTAGGCAAAAATTGAACAACAATAAGGGATTTCAGGACTTTTTAAGCTATTGAAGAGATAAAAAATGATAATGAAAAAGAACTTTCATTTACCAAACAAGAAAATGACACAGTGATGAAACCAGCTACAAAACAAGAGGATAAATGACCAATAAGATAGAGACTTTGAAAGAAAGCAGTAAAATACTTTATCCATTTAAAAAAACTAAAATGTGCTTGTAAAAATGTAGTTTTGAAGCAAACATAAATATGATTACTTAGCCTCATTTTTCATTACTTAAAGTAAAAATTGTTTCAGTACTTATGAATCAGTATCATTGCAGCTTTTTAGGTGAAATGAAATTCCAAGAAGTTTTCTAAGAATTAAAAATTCTTTATCTAACTATAATTACATTTTTCATAGTTAGAAAAATACATTTTCTAATTATAGATTAAATGTTAATTCTACATAAGTTCTGTTACAAAATTGTTGCTATGACATTAATATGCAAGTATCATTGTTTTAAAGTATTAATTTTGTAAGTAATTCTTATGTAATACATTTTATGTAAATAATCTTATGTACATTTTATGTAAATAATGTAAATAATCTTACATCTTATCTAAATAATTCTTCGAAGAGTACTTTATTTATAAATAGAGAATAATTTTAAGTTCCAACATTTATTTTTTCTGCTTTATGCGCTTCAATTCTAAAAATTATTTTATTGATCTCTACCAGTTGGTAAAAATGTACATTTACTGTATATAGCATAAATATACATGTTTTTATACTGGCAGAAGTTGTACAAATTTTATGTAACACAAGATTCTTAAGACCAGAGTGCACATTCAAAGAATAATTCGTAAAAAAATACTACAAAATTTCTGTGTAAATATAAATTCCTATAGATAAACAATGTGATTGTAAGTCTTAACTACTCAAAAGAAGGTTTAAAGTTAACTTACAATAACCAAAGTTTTGACAGCTTTTATTTACTTTTTTATTTTATCAGTCAACTTATAATCATTTTTCCATTTGAAGTAAAATTGGACAAAGATTTTTCATGTTTCCTATGGTTTAAAAATGCAATTTTTTAAGATGAAGATTTAGATTCTTAAGACGAAATCAAACTAATTAACTAAAGAATTCACAACAAACTAATCATTTAGCTGACAACTAAGCATCTTTGTACCAGGTATTAATCTACCAATAAAATAACCACTACTTTCTGTTATTCCCTGAAAAAGTATATTGAATAATAAAGAAAAAAATTATAAGAGGAATATACATACCATGTAGTTAATCAGTAACTTCTGTCAAATCACATAAACATTTTGGTAATTTAAAACAAATTATGTTTACTCTTGAAAAATGATGCAAAATATATTCTAAAATCGATGTCAAATATATTCCTTATTTGCACTTTATTATCATATTCCTAATAATAAATAATTTTTAACCTAAAAATTTTTACTATAAAAAAATTTTGCAAGCATTCTTAAACCTAACTGGGCTAAACTGAGTATTACGGACAGACCTCAGTTTTACCCGGTTTAGATATAGTGCCGGAATTTCAATACTGTCTTTTATATTCGTTTTGTATTTCGCTGTGAATATAGCGTAGGAATTTCAATCCTTACTTGAACTTGGCGAAAAAAAATCCAAAAAATCGCCAAACTTCGGCCGTATTACTCAGTTTTACCCCTAACTGGAATAATGTATTAATAAAATTAGTTATTAATAATAAATAAATTAAAATCCCTTAATGTCATTTTTAATTAAAATGTAAATTATAAATTAAGATGTAAATGTTTTCATTTGATTTTAAATAAAAACTTATTTTTATTTACTGATTGAAAAAATTTACTTACCTCAATAGGTCACTTGCCAATACCATGAAAATAATGTTCCCATTAATTATTTGCTTCTCGCTACATTATTGTTTTCATGGCTTAAAACAAAAATATGCTTTTATTTCTCAAAAAAGTAGACATTTAATTTCATCTAATAGAATATACATATTTCATACCGTTTTTGGTGATGTGCAAATCATCTACATGCTACCAGAGCAGTCCACGTCACTATTATCCCAAAATTAGACTTCCGCCTTTTCCCTTTTCTTTTTTTATTTCCTTCATTTATTTAATCTCGTCACCAGTTAATTTAAAATATTTAAAAATTTAATCATCAAAAAATCAGATTAGAAATAATTTTCTAAAATATTAATTTAATTCTACTAAAAAATAATAAAAATATATTTATTGATTGATTGGAATATCTGAGATTTAGCTGCTCAAACTAACATATTTATTGTTACTTTGTTTATTGTCTGTTACTCTAGCAACGATGCCCTGTTCATTTTTTAATCTCGACTATGTCATGCTTATATACAACTAGAAATGTTAAAAATTTAAGAGCATAACACTGTTCATTAAAGTAACTGAATTTAAGAGATAAAAGTAAACTTGTATTAAAAATTAAAAAAAAACTCTTGGTAACAGTTAAAAATTCAATATTTTGTTAGTTCCAGACATATAATGAATAACTGTATTAATTATTTAAAATTTCATTTTATATTTATTTATTTCAAATTAATTATAAAAAATATTTATTAGAAACCCTCACAAACTAGTTGATAATCAAGTATAAATTGTTGTTCAAAATAAATTGAGAGTCACGAGGTGACAAGCAATGCTTGCATTAAAAAATAACCTCATGACATCAAGAAATGGATGAACCGTACGATGAGTTTGGGTTTCATACTAATTGGAAATAGCAGGCAACTTACCGAAGTAAAGATTTTATTTTCCATTCACCAAAATAAAAATGACTGTGTAATAGCTTTAAATTTATTAAAATGAATATTTACAATTATTATTTCATAATTGCTTACATTTTACAATAACATAAACGGTAATAATAGCTGGAAATCCATGTTTCCTTTTGAAATCTGTCAAAAGTATAGCCCAAGTAGCAAAATAATTTTGCCCTTTATTGGCTAATCGTGGCTTTGTCTAGGTCCAGTATTTGCGGTCTATATCAGGCCAATCCTGAATGGTCAACATTTCGTTACATAGGACCAATGTGAGTTGCCTAGATAGGGCCAAGCTTGGCAACCTACATTGGACCAGTCTGGTTGGCTAAGATACAACCAAGCATGGCTGTCAAATTTGGTCCAATTTAAGCAGCCAAGATAGGAACAAGCTTGGCTGTCGAAATTGGTCCAATTAAGGCACCCGAGATGGGACCCATCTTGACCTATTGGTTTCTCTATATTATATGTAGATCATAATGATAACAAAGGATTTTATTTTGAATTACTAAATTCGAAGGAAGCTGTTTTAAATTATTACAATAAGTACGAATTTTTTCCCTTTAAAGCTGCATTGTTGCATCTTACATGAGTAAAATAATTGTCATGCTTGAAATGTATTATTTTGCATTCCATTTTGAAAATAAACATATGTGCCATATTTGTTATTCTTTTAAACAATATCTAAACCATAATTTAGCAAAATTTACAAATTATATGATGAAAATCAGATAATGTTGAAATTAACATTCAGAAAGAAAGAAAAGTGGAATAAAAATTAAGTAAACATATACTACTTGCCAATTGTGAATATATGAACGATTTAGCATATAAGTCTAATTATCATGTAAGCAATTCTTTAAATAATCATAGTAGCAATATATTAATTTGATTTGTTTAATATTAAAAGAAAATCACGTTTCTGCATTGTGTAACACTCATTAACTCTGTCAATTTGTGTATCATATTTTTATATTTGACAATATTTTTATTTCACTAAATAAAAGATTCATTTCTATAAAGTAAATTCTAATTAAATTAAAATGTAAATTTTATTTTCTACAAGGAACTAAACTGAGAATTGATACACTTAAAATCTTTCTTCTTTTGTCTCTAATGAAAAAAAAAATTATTTGATATTTCTAACTTATACTGAATTGCTATAATCTAGTAGAGAAGTATCAAAATTTGTATTACACTTATATAAAAATATTCAATTAAAGTTAACTACTGTTTCTGAATATTTTAACATTATTTCAAATCTTGCTGTCAAACTTTCAAATATTATTTTTTTCTTTACATGCAAAACAATATAAATCAAAACAAACCACTGAATTGTTTGCTTAGAATTCAATATTAATTTTGAACAAAAGTTGCTAAGTATCCTGAAATTTTTTATTTTAAAAAATGCACATATTTTTGCAGTATAGATAATGCATGTTATTTCTTTATATTTTCAAAATTCAGCTTTCAGCGTTGCTCTTCACTATAACTGATCAGAAATAGAACAACAACACCTATAAATTTAACAATAAAAATTGTAAGAATAAAGAATACTTTTCCACAAATATATATATTATATCTAAAAAGTAATCTTTTCTAACTCAAAGTAATTTTTAATTTTAGAAAGTTTCAAGACTAAATTTGTTGTATATGACATCAACTGATGACTCCTTCAACTAGAAGTATATGATCTGATTATAATCAGTATATAAATTATATTATTGTAACTGTCCATTTGAATAGTACTTGTTACAATAAAAATTATTATTGGAATGAATAGTTGAAGGAAGAACATTCTGTAACGAAGACTTTTTAACAATTATAGCACTATTCTGGAAACGGTCACTAATCAATGTCCAACATAAGTGAAATAATGTTTTTTAGTATTGTATTTTGACTTAAAAGTTGGTATAAATGCTGTGAAAAATCTAGATTAATGTTTCGCAAGCTCCATATTGTGTAAAGTTAGTGTTCTTTATTGTGTAATGAAACATAAATTAAAAACAATCTGATATTGTTAAAATTATAAATTTCAATAGACTACGATAGCTTCGACATTTGCATCGATCTGACAGTGCAAATCCAGTAAAAAAGCTCGCGTTTACTAATCCCGGGAAAAAGACTCTAGCAGTTGCATCGTTCCAGGAAAAGAGGTAAAGTGCCACCCGCTGATAATAAAAATTAAAAGAAATAACATAAATCCTTCACACGCTTAATGGTAAAATAAAACGTGAGCAAAAAAATTTCCGTCAATAATGTTGAAATTTCGATTAGCAAAAAATACTAACTTATTAATTTATGTTTTTTCGGCACTAAATTAAAATTAGGCTTGCACAGAAAAAAGAAAAGAGTTATTTGTGATGTATAATTATAAAATACAAATATTAAAAAAACACTAAAATAAATTATCGAACTATAAAAATTAAAACTTAATTTCATATTAAATATACATTTAAACCAATATTTGATAACTAAAAGTATTTTTTTTTTCATTTTTAATTCTGAGAATTTTTTTTTATAATTCTTTCAACCAGTTCATGTTTAGTGGCTATTATTGTCAAGTCGTTTAGTTGATACTCAGTAGTTGTGGAGAGTAAAACATTTTAATTAATTTTTTGCTTCGGAAAAAGTCCTTTCTCTACTGGCACAATTATTGCAAATTTTAGCAATATCCTAAAAACTATACCAAGATTTGGATCAAAATACAGGTTCGATATGAATTTTAAAATCTCGATCAGCCTTTCCCTTTTATTTAGCAAAGCTAAAACTGCTACTATCTCATTTAACAGGTCCAGCGTTTTTATATCTGATGAATTCCCATCACATCACTGGTTAACACTGTTTCTAGATCTTTACAATCTTTAGTATGTAGTTTAGAAGATTATCTTTTAAATCACAAATATTGTATAGAAATTGGAAATTGTTGTTGTGAGTACTAGTCAAGTCAAACATGGATGAAGTGCTTTAATAGCTTTATCTAATGTAAAAAAACTAAACTATGTTCCTTTCATTTCAAAGTAGGATTTTCTTTTGGAAAATATCATGTCACATAGTCGAAATTAACATTCCTTCTTCAAACTCTATGACGTATTTGGGTGAGTTCAAAGTTAGCGGGTATGTCAACTTCGTCGGCAAGATCTCAAGCATTGCAAAGCATTTCATTAATGGCTGTGTCCGATCGAAGATCCTTGAAAAAATCTATACAATTTTTCAAGAGCTCCATAAGAAATCATAGTCTTTCTTTATAAGTAAATCCATATATATTTAATATCGGGAGCTTTTTTATTTTATCTTTTTTAGAAGTAAATCTTTATTTAATTGGAAAACATTAATTTTATCCACCCGTTAATATTAACCACAAAAGTGAAAAGGGTAGTTTTTTAAAAGTTTAACTTTTGCATTTTATTTGATTCCCAGGGGCTTTATTCACATCAAATTAAGGTCCTCCCCGAAATTAGGAATTGGTATTTTAAACTACCTTTTTAACAATACGGTAACATACACATTATCACATAAAAAAGATCGTTCAAATCGGAAAACTAATTTTTTCCCACCCCATAATATTCTCTAAATGCCAAAGGGGATACTTTTTAAAAGTTTTAGTTTTGAATTTTATTTGGATTCCCAGTGGCTTTATTGATATCAAATTTTTATTATTTTCGAAAACTTTTATTTTTTTATCAATCCCTAAATGTTATCCGAAAAGTCAATGGAGGGCATTTTAAACCCCCTTTTTAACAATGGTACCAATTCAATAACATTCCCTATCAAACAAAAACAAACAATCTTTCAAATCGGTTAAAATATGCCGAAGTAATCGCCCGTTAAACATAAAAAAATAATAATAAATAAAAGATCAAATTAGTAACTTCCTCCTTTTTTGAAGTCACTTAAAAATACACGAAAAAACCTCGTTTAAAAAGAATTTATTAAAATTCAACATATTAATTTTTCGTAAGATTTAAATGAATCTTGGTTTATCTTCACCCATATATAAACTAGTTAATTTTACAGCCAATTTACCGCTTCAGGCGGGGGCACGGCTTCCCCTCTCCCAGCGACGGCCCTAACGAGAAAGATCATCAATTAGGTGACTTCACTCAGTACAAAAGGACTTTAATTTGATAAATAAGGACAGAAGGTTATTTGATAAATAAGAAAGGACATTGGAGGAGCCTTGCAAGGGATAAGACTAGATGGCAACGATTATTAGGGATGGTCCTGGCATGAAACAGGATGTACTGGCTAAGAATAAAAATAAGAATAACTTCAGCTTACTTTATCATTTTAGAAATGAATTTTTTTACTACTGCCCATGAACTTCCTGATAGAAATTACAAAGACAATATTTTTTCGAGTTCATTTAAATTTATTTTAAGAACAATTAATTTAATAAGAAAATTAATTTAAATTATTGTTTTTTAATATTGTCACAATATTGTTATTGGATAAAATAATTAGTATTTAGATATTTTAGGAATGATTAATATTAGATTAGACATAGTTTGGCTAATACATTATTCCTCGACAATTAACTAAATTACATTTTTGAAGAAAAATTATAACTGACTGGAATAATCTACTGGTAAAAAATAAATTCAATGATATTTAACAGAATTAATTTTTTGAATAAAAATGGAGTTCGGTGCAGTCTTTAAATTTTGCTGGAATCCGGATTATTGTACTAGATGGTGAAAATTTAGGAGGGGCATTTTTCCCATTTACTTTTTAATGCATCTTCCTTTATACTTTACAAATCTTCGTTGTTTTTTGCCAGAATATAGGCTGGTTTTAACCTATCAATTGTTATTTTTACTGTTTTTTCCTTTTATTTCAATAGTAAACTATTTTGACATCCCTTCAATTTCTAAACATTTCACTTCAAAAGGTAAAGGTGTTTCAAGTGACTTACTTATTCGATCTATTCTCAGAAAAACGTTCCAGCATGTTTCTAAGTCTGCGAACGAAAATTTTATCTGAAGTTTTCTGATATGATGGTCTTTGAAATTCTATTTGTTTTATAAGATTATTTACAAATGTTTCTGATATTGCTTGAATCGAAGTTTTCGTGAAAAATCACATAGTTTTATTGGTTGTCCATCTGATATGTTATGATTAGTGTATTCTTGTATGGTGCATCTTAATCCTGGGAGGACAGTTAATACAGTCTCACCCCAAGCTATGTTGTTGTGGGCTTTTAATGCATTTGAGTGACCTATAAAGGTGTTCTATATTTCCATTGCATTTGGATGATTAGTTGTTGTGTGATTTTGCTTAATACCACAGATTCTGGACATGTCTGTAAATATTTCAGACGAAAATTGTCTCACCAATCTATTACTTTTTTAGATGGGGTTCCAAATTTTGTAATCCAATTATTGTAGAAAGCTTTGATGGGTTTTGCTGATATATTATTTAAAGAAAAACTCCAATCCAATTCATAAATCTCTCTTAGCAATTCAAGCAATAAACATTTCCTTTTGATGAAGTTAAAGGCCTTCTTATGTTAATTGAAATTTTCTTAAATCTGTCTGTAGATTCTTGTTAATTTCCAAAAACTTACTTTATCTTACAGGAAATACTTGTTCGAGTTCATTGTTGAATGTCTTATATGAATAAATTTTTAAGTTAAAGTCTTTACTGATGATTTTATTTTTGAATGTGGAAATCTGTGTAAGTAACCAAAATACAACTAATATTTCTTCGGTATTTAGGGTTGAATTGTTGTGGTTGATATGTCAGACCATAAATGTTTTCCTGGTGGTAAGAGATGTAGCTGAAATTTCAAGGAAAATGAATGGTGTAAATTTTTAATTCTTCATTATCAGTTTGACTAAGTGCTATGTCCTTATAGTTAATTTTTGATACTTCCTCTATTCTTGATAATGCATCAGTTATTATATTGCTTTCACCTTTAGCATGTTTAATATCTGTTGTAAAACTGTGAAATATATTGTCACTATCTGCACGAAACTTTATCTGGTTTTAGTCGAAAGGCACATTGCAGAGGCTTGTGATCGGTAAATATGATAAAATTTCTTTCTTTTAAAAGACATTTATAAAATGTTTTATGGGCATATAAAATTCCAGCTATTCACGATCATATAGCTATAATTTTTCGGTGCAGTATTTTGTTTTTCCGAATAGAATGCTATTGGCTTCCACCATTTTCGTCACAGTATTATAAAATTGATCCAATAACTAAATCTGAAGCGTCTGTAAACACTGCAAGAGGTAATGCAGAATCCGGGTAGGATAACAACGCAGCATAGGCAACATCTTGTTTCGATTTTTCGAACTGTTTTAATGCTTCTTCTATAGTTATGTAGAATAGCATGTGTTTTGGAATCACCTTTTAGGTAACATTGATAAAATTTGATCATGCCAAAAATTGTTCTGACTTCTTGAATGGCTTGGGGGGGGGTTGTAATTCAATATGGTTTTGACTTTTTGAGATAATAGTTTAGAAACTTCGGTTCAATTAAATACTCTAATACAATAAAATTCTACATTTTGCTTTCCAGAAGTTGATTTTGACAAATAAAGATTTGAAAACTAAATTTAGTTTTCCATTCTCTTCTTCGATACATGATGATATTAACACACCATCTAGGTATGCTATCTCTACAGTTACAATAAGTTTTTCTTGATTTTGATTTATTTGTTTTTTCTCTATTTGTCATTGTCATGGTGTTGGGCATTTTCTAGCTAGCATTTATTTCTAAATTTAAAATGGAAATAATAATGTCTTCTTTATAGAGATATTATTGTCTAATTAAAATGGAGATAATAATATCTATAAATTTAAAAGGGAAATAATAATAATAATAATATAGCGTTACAACAAGCTCCCAGTCAGCTACATGAGCATCGACGCAAGGTACGGTAGTTCGTTCTTAACATGAGTGTGTATGAGATTTTTTCAATTCTAAACAATGCCATTTGTTGTTCCAAATAATGAATTCTGTCTAATAATTTATTTTGTGGACGGGGACTCATATCACTGATCTTATCTATGGCAAGTTTTGAAACATCTTCTTTACTCACTAATAATATGTTTTTTGTACTTTCTGGTAATTTTTTAAGTCACAAATTTTGAATTAGATATTATGGAGCATCAGTCGTAGCAACGAATCGTAATATTGGCAAAAGTTGACTTCGTACGCTGTGATGACAACAATTTTTCCAAGATTTGATAATATCATTAAAAATATAAAGCATGCACTTCTCATAGATATTTAATTCCTGCATATGGATTGTTAGAAATACGTGCATTTTCTTACCAGTGATCCTCTTAGTAAAAACCTAATGATCAGACTTGAGTTAATGCTTCAATTTATCCGCGAGTAATTGAATTAATTTTTTATTATTGTTACATTTTTAAGTTTGTTACTTATTTAAAATTTTCTCATTGTCCTATCTCTTAAAATTAATGTTAATAACTAAAATTGCAACAGTAAATTACAGTACTGGTAAAGAAATTGACAGCTTCACTCACTCATACGTCTAATATTTTTTATGGTATCCAACAAACTTTTTGAAAATGTTAGGTGGTCCAACACCAAAAAGTTTAAGAAACACTATTTTAAATTAAAGAACAATCCATTCTATGTACTTCTACAAACCATAATGTGGGAAACATTTTGAAAAATAAAACAAAAGGAAATTTTCTTTGTTGTAATTTTCAATCCTAAAAGGTTATATTCTACAATATTTACAGTATTATCTTTAAATGATCAGTTAACTGAAAGTAGTTTTCAGAAAAAAATTGTTCATTTCCATATCGACAAGATCCTTTTCCTAAAGCATTACTTAGAATCGAACATTAACAACTAAGAGATTATTTTTAAGATGATGTACAAATAAGCACACATTCCAAACTCATCAATACTTTCCAGTGCATTGTATTCTCTTAATATCCTTGTTATTCTAATCTAAATTCAAAGCCTCCAGATACGTCAATTCAAGTTACAAACTTCAATTTATAAAAGCATTATCATCGTCTGTTTATTCTCTGTCTAATAAAATAGACAGCCATTCAAGGCATAATCTATACTTTGCTAATACAGAAATATCCTCAACTAATGTTTGTCTCTGTATATAGATATAGAATATATAGATCTCAGAGTGAAGTACCCGAAACACAAAAAGTGGATTATCACAGTATGTAAAATACTGTAAGCACAAGCAGCATCAATCAGATTTATAAAATATTTTATCTTCCATGAAAGAAGTTACCCTTCAACAAAATATCAAAGAAATTGTAAAGAAATATTTCTGAATTAAAAGGTAAAAAATATGATCAAAATTTATTCTAATCCTTTGTTTGAATTCAATGATGCTAAAGTATTTCTCAGAAGAGTCAAATAATGATAAAAATTTGAATTAATTCTGAAAATGAAACATTTGTCACTGGGTAACTAATGTCAAATATGGAACATTGATATTAATTTTATGGCATTTTAAAACGAAATTTTAAGTTCATATTAGTTTAAAATTTGTCTGATACATACAATTTCTTTTAGGGAGAAACTATAACCAGTCTCTTTAATTTATGTAAATCTGTCTATAGATTTGTTATTCTCGATTATTTAAAAATTCAAAGAAAACTTCTAAATTGTTGTAACTTAGTATTCCTATATTAATAACAGATCAAAGTTTTCTTGTTCGATGATGAAGCAGAATTCAATAAAAATGTAATTTGTATCGAATCATTGGTGCTAAAGCTATGTCATAAATAAATGTTTGTAAACTTTTCACTAACATTACGTCCGCTCGGTATTATATGGTTTCAATCTATAAAATATATCTGGCTGCAAGACTGGAACTTAGACACAAAAGGACATAAATAACTCACTCTAATTTTTGAATGGCAAATATGAAGACAATTTTTGGCCCATTACAGTTAAACAATAATTGTTGGAGAATTAGAACTATTGATGAATTGGAAGCTGTTACCAATCATAAAAATTCAGTAAGTTACAGATTTTTAGGTTTGGCACATTGATCGATCACTGATAATACAGTGGTTAAGATCTTGCATTGGAAGTCCATATGCAATAGGCCAAGGGATATACCAAAGAAAAAGTGGCTTGATGATGTATTGAACGATCTTAAATTCTTAAAGGTCTCCAACTGAAATATTTAAGTCAAGGACAGAGCTTTCAGTTGGAATATTGTGCAGCAAGCTAAGGACCACACTGGACGGTAGTGCCAATAAAAGAAGAATCCATTAAATCTTATGTTGAATAATGATGAAATTCGGGTATATATAAATAACAATGCAATAATTCAAATACAGAAAATTTTGATTAAATATAACAATCTGAATTTATTAATTTCATATAGTATTTAAGAATTCTTAACTGTATTAAATCTTCTGTGTAATATATTAGTGCTCAAATATGCTACCATGTTTACATTTATATAAATTGAACACAGTATTGCATTCTATATTTATACTCATATAAAGAAAATGTAATTTTCTTATTAAAATTTCTAACTCTTATATAATCATAATTATAAATTTTATATATAATAGATAAAAATTTATAATCAAATGGGAAATAAAATAAATAATTATATATTTATTCTTGCATTCATATGGTTATTGAATAGTTAAAGTGAATAATTTCATGTAAATTATCTCATAAAATTGTGTAACTGATGAACAATTAAAAATGAGCAATTTTGTGTAGCATATTACTTGTTCCAAGACTGCAATGTACTACATTAATAAAGTTTACATTCATCTTATTGTGCTCAAAATTCAATTTATTGTTTTGTATGAGCAAAGTAAAAACAGTTTTCTCTGCCAAGAATGTGTTTTTTACCAAAGCAGAAATTGTTTTAAATGTTACTTTTCTGATGAACCTCCAAAAAATTTCAATTTTGTGGAATACTATCAACCCAAAGCTGTAAAAGAAATCTAGTTTTTGAAAACAGTTGTAAAATACGAGAAAAGAAGGTCAGCATTCATCTACTACTCCAAATTTCTTTGAAATGGAAAAATTGCTTAGTAAATATATGCCTTCAAAGTAATGGTTGAAACCGCACCCTTCAATTCCACCATTTTTGAATCTTTTTGTGAAAGCTATTTGAGAAACGAAAAAATTGCGATTTATTTCAAGGTAAATGGAAGTTATATCCTGACAAAAATTCTAAATTTTACCTAGAGAAAGGTCTAAGTTACCTCTACTCCGTGAATAAAAGTTCACAAAAGAAAACTAGATAATTAATGTCTAAATGAGACGGTCTCTATGTGAGAATAAAAACTTTTTAACGACTTACGATATTACCCATTCCAACGAACGACAAAATTTTCTTCACAAAATCAAGTTTCATCTTTAAAGACAATCCTAGAGTAAAATAAGTTCCAAACTTCAGATTTTGTTGCTACAGTGTCTCCATTGAAGAGAAGGGGATTAACAACATTGTATACCCACAATGGAATAACATTCGTCTCTATAGATACTTCTAATTCTTAAATTAAAATTTGTCAAATTCGGGCCTATCTATTTTATCTTGAATTTTCTGCACAATGTTATGAAGTATTAGAACATTTTATCCAAATTGTAGCAATTACGAGAACTCAGGCTTCAGCAAGAACAGCAGACTACCAATCAAACTCCTGTTACCATAAAATTAGGTATTCAAATACTATTTTCACAAACTAAAAGCTAATTGATATGTAGTCTTCTTGTATATTTTTTGTAATTTTTATCATATTATATTCTGTTTCAAGTGACTGTTTTAGTAAAATAATTTTCTAGCTGGTCAGTGATATTTTATTACACATAAACAGTATTATTTATATAAACATCGAAGATGTGGAAAAAACACGCACCTTTTAAAAGTGTTTTTTGATTGTAAGCCTCAAAATTTCTGTTTGTGAGAAAGAGTAAATATTTTATAAAAATATATTTTTTTATATTTATAAAATTCAATATTAAATTATGGTTTATAATACTCCATAAATTTATACAATTCAAGATAAAAATTTCTATTTTAAAAATCAAATTTCTCAAAGCCTTAAATGGATGACTATAAAATTAGGCTCCAAAAATCATATATGTCTCACCACTCTAATTAAATTAGACACATTTAAATAATATTTCTTCTATTTTTAAATTTTTTCAAAAATTAAAAAAAAGACATTCTCGTACTTAAATATATTTTAATGAAATTTCATTTTTTGAAAACTGAATGAATAATGATTTGATATTATTGTTACATTGACTGTTATTTACAATCTTAATAAAAAATATAATTTTAATTCTCACGAAGAAACTATTTTCATATCAAGTACCTTGAAAATGAGAGATTGCAGAGTAATTTTATTTTTTTGATTCTATATACAAATGTTATCGCAAATAAGTTATTTATAAATGTTAGAAATTACTGGTAAATAGAGATTCTCTCTTGATGGATTTGTTAAAATGGTACTAATTAACAGTCGTTCACAAATTCAAACACAACAATTTGTGCATCATACAAAACAAGAAAAGTAATCGTTTTACAACATAAGTATGATAAATATGCATATAAAATATGAAAAAAAGATTTTTATAAAGACTAACTACTTTATCTATTATTATAAAAACTAACTACTTATAAAATCGGAAGGAATTCTCAATCAAATAAATACAATAAATTTTCAAGAACTCTCTGATTTTCAGAATGAAACAATATGAAATACTTATTTTTATTTTTACCAAATACATTCATCTTTAATTTGAAAAAATACTATAATAGCTGTTTTTTTTATGATAGTTTTCTTACTTTGTAAAATTAAACTATAAAATACATAGTTTTATTCTACATAAATGTAGATTTGCAATATTTATCATAGAACAGAAGCAGTCAATGTGTGTAAAATTTCAAATAAATACTCAGAAAAGTAAGACATTGCTAAACCAAGACAATATTTTTAGTTTATTCTGAAAATTTGTTAAAAATACGGTATCATACCGAGCAGTAAATTGCTCTCCGACGGTGTAAAGCATGTCTGTGTAAAAGAGGAGTGTATATCTAAAATCATCCCTTTTTTTGTTTGATTCTTCTGATGATGTTATATAATTCTTCCTGGCTTTTGTATAAGTGTCAGATCAATCATGCAAATTACATTATAATCCTTGGATTATTGATTTTTTATGTATCATATATATCGACTAACGTTCAAACAGAATTTTATTAAAATATGTCGAGTAATTCTGAATATAATGAAATTTAAAATTTTCAATACAGTGTATACCGTTGCAAATGAAAAAGAAATAATTGTAAAAAGTAAATCTAATGTTTTTAATAATTTAATTTTAAGTTAATGTATATTTGAATTTAACGATGGTGAGACAATTACTTCCATTAAGTTGCATAATAATTATATTTATACGTACAAAGCGATTTTATACCTACATAAAAATATCTATAAAGTATATAAAATATAAAAGAAAATCCATTGAATCTTCAGATTTTTCTGCTTAAAATAATTCTATTCTTTAAAATTAATATTTCTAATTGAAATATTTTTAAAATATATTTGATGAGCCCTTACATATGCATATATTATGTACTTAAATGTCAGATTCGTTATATTATATTTGCTTATATTCGAATTCTGTTTTAATTTTTAATTATTGAAACACAATTACGCACATTTTCTGTCTAAGTGGTAATACGATAAAATGTGTTCCATAAAATAAATAATAATAAAAACAATGATTCATAGAAACATTTATCAAGTTGCTATAAATATAAACAGTTCTTAATAATTGTAAAAGTACTCTGGAAAAAATTTATAATCTTATTCGTTCTGAATAACAAGTTACTTGAATGACGTGTTGTTTTAAAAAAAGCTAGTTGAATGGTAAGTTTAACAAAAAAAAAAAAAAACGGATACATTACTTATTTTTGATGGTATATTTTTCAAACTAATAATCTCTTCTCACTGTTTTTCTGAAATAACATATAATTCAACTTCCTAGACAATATTTAAGCTTGCTTCTTATTCTAGTTTCAGGAACATCAATTCGAACTAAAACTTTTATTCTCTTTATACTTATGGTAAAATTCCAAATGGTAATAACTATGTTTAAGATATAGTAATTTCTTCTTCATTCTTAAGTTTGTATAAAATAAGTAGAAAATTTATTTATTCAAAGATTGCTCAGCGAACATAACATTTTTCTTAAACCAAAATTATTAATTGATTGAGATATTTTCAGTTTTTTTTTTAAATATAAATTAATAGATAAGAAATAACTGATAAGATTATTTGTAAGTATTGAGCTATAAAATTAGATCTAAAAATATTACGTAACATTTGCCATGTTATGTAACAAGGATATGTTACGTAATTCGGATAGTAAATTTAATTAATAAAATAAAGAACCTGAATCGATCAAGACAATACTTTTAATCACGTGATTAAATATCAAAACTCACATCAATCTATGTGCTTTTAATTGGAATATTTAAAAATAAATACATTTAGTATCATACACAGCAGTATGAATATATAATATACTACCAACATCTAGTCAATGCTAACATAAAATATATTGAAATTACCACAAAAATATCAGCAATACATTTAAAGAAAAGTAATAAATATTTAATATTTTCAAAGAAAAAAATTATTAAATAATTAATGATAAATGATTAAATATTCATTACATTTTTGAAATAATTGCAAATTAGAAAATTTTTATAAAAAAATTTGCAAACTAGGAAATATTAATATATTTTGCAGTATAATAGCTTTCTAATTTGCAAAAAATTTTATACAAATTAATACACATTTAAAATTTCTTATAAATTAACACTCTCTCATAAATTAATGTACATTAATATCTGTAAATCTGATAAATATGTGTAATATTAATATAGGAAACTTACAAATAGTCGAGCAATTTTTTTATTTTCCTTAGTTAGGGGACGATGCTTCTAGATAGTGTTTTAAATTCCTTAACAGTTTTAACACCTTGGTTGAGTACAAAGAGTTTTAAAATGAATTAAAATAATTATGAAACTACTCTATGAGAAAATTCAGCGTCTTTTTCTTTGGATTATTCCAATGGCTGAATATATATTTGGTTCGAAAACCAAATGTTTAACTGGTAATGTTAAATTTTCTTTCAAACATATTAACTATATATATATACATAATCATTTACTATACAATCCAAATATGTTTTCTAATAAAGTAATTAAATTAAAGAATCATTTACCATACAATCCCAATTTCCAATAAAGTAATTAAACTAAGAAATTATGTACTATACAATCCAAATGTTGCTTTTTTTTTAATAAAAATAATTAAATTAAAGAATCATTTTCTATACAATCCACTTATATTACGTTTCTGAATTCTTGAATTCAAAATTTGCTAAATGAACATTCATCAATATGCTTTTCATTTTCAACTGAGTTTTCAAAATTAAGTTACTTCATTTTAGTTTTTTCTGGATTTTATATGGAAATTTTGTATAGAAATTGCTAATTTATTCTCATATAATACTAAAAAAATTTGTTTCTTGCATTCATCAAATACTTACAGATAGAATATACTATTATAATCCAATTATAATGAGCTAAAGCAGTTTTGAATAAATTCTTATTGAACTTTATAGAAACATTTATAACATTAACATTTGAATTTTTTTCCAAATTTCCATTAATAATTTGGATTTTAAAGAGTTAAAACTGCAGTTCCTATTTTTTGTCTTTTTTTATTGAGATTTTCTTGAATGGTACACTATGTAAAATCAATAACTTTAAAAGAGAGTGACACTAAAGTTTATATATTTTCATATAAATCACTAAATGAATGAAAATGAAATTTCACACAGCAAATGATTTTTTGTTATCTAAGTATGGCTTAAATATAAGATTACTTATGTTTAGTATTTAAAATTGTTTGAATTTTCAAAACTGTTATTGTTTTTCTTTGAAATTCCTCAGAATTTAAAAAAAATTGTAAATGATTACATTAAAAGGAAAAAAAATTCTATTTTAATTTGTTTTTGTAAGGAAATTCGTAACGTCACGTGGTAGAGAATGATTTGAACTCAAAACTTTACTGGAAAACGCGATGATTTCGATAAAAATCATGCGTATAAAGTTATCTAGAAGATGGAGTTAAATATTTTTTTTAATTTGTAAAAAAAATTCAAATAGAGGTACTCTTAAATTTTGTGACATATATTTGAAATAAAAAGAGTAAAATTATTGGTAAAGTATTAATTATAATTAAATAGATTTTAAAAATAATGAATATGAATATTTGATATTTTATTTATTTACATCACTTTTTAATTTAAAGAAAAATTATATTACTTATCACAAAAATCACGAGAGATATATTGGTCTTCTATTTTCATAAAGCGCAGTAAGTTTGGTGATTGTTTAAAACAAAGTTTAAGGAAAAAACTAAAGGAAATGTTTAAAGGGAAAAAATGCTTCGCAAATAACTTTAGTCACACGAGAATTTTAAGAAAAATATTGTATATTTTAGTTGAAACTAATTTGACTTAATTGGTTTTTTATTTTTAATTCTGAAACATCCGATATCTTTTTATTTAACATTATAAACTGTAAAATAATCATTTTATATAAATATCGTCTATAATATTAGATTTAATGTGAAATCAAATTCTCTATTTATTTTATAGTAAATAAGGTGCATTATTTATCGGTTGATTATATCACGAAAAAATATCCATCACCAAATGTTATAATTTATTACTGCACAGCATGCAATTTTACAGGATCTACATTTATATTCAGTGAGTGTGAATTTCAAAATTTTCATGCTTTTTGTAATCATGCATAGTTAATAATTATTTGGAATAAGAATCAAAAATTTTCATTGATTTGTTTCGGTGAAGTTGAGTTTTCTGCTTCCTCTCTCTCTCTCTCTCTCTCTCTCTCTCACACACACACACACACACACACACACACACACACACACACACACACACACACACACACACACACACACACACACACACACACACTGTGTAGTAAAATATTACACTTTGCAACATTTTTTGACATTTTTTATGTTTTCTTGCTAAAAATTTTAACTGATTAATACGCACCCACGAAAGTTATTCAAAAAGTAATAATCAAATAATTTATTTCTCAATATACTAACTTAAAAAGAAATCATACGTATGCGAGTAAATTATAAAACTTACCTCGTAAAAGTTAAATGTGAAATTTATAATATTTATAACATAATTTGCAATAGTTACTCATAAAGTATAATTTATAATAAAAGTTATAATGTAAAAGTTATCTTCACAAAAGATGCAGATATTCAATTTCTATAATAGCGATTTCTTTCAAACGCTTACTTCTCCAGTGTAAGAATCTTATAAAAGAAATTATAAATTAAAATAATATTTGTGTTTGAATTAAGCCCTCTAAATAAAATTAGCAATTTTCTTTCTAATGTAAAAATGCTGTGTTTCGTTAAAATTTAAGATTATTTAAAAATGATAAATTTTGAATCGTGTTACCTTAAAATTTTATAATCAAACACCCAATTCCTTATTTTGTAAATTGAAGTTTCTATTTTTGACGTAAGAGTTTAATTCATAATTATTGATTTAATTTTAATTGTATACTTGAAGAATGAGAGAAACAACTATCATCTGAAAAATGTAAAAGACAGTAATGCAAAAAATTTACAATTGTTAAAAATTAATTAAATATATGTATAATATTTCTTGCCTTCTCTAATTTTCAAAGAGCTGAATTTAACACATAGATCTGAATAATAAGTTCTGAAACTATTTTCAAGAAACATCATCTTAAAATACATCTCGAAGATATTTACAGAATGCATAAATTCACTACTAAATGAATCTATATGCATGCCGTTTCCTAATTCTAAGTTAAATCCGTTAAAACAGCGGTCTTCAGGCACCATATTAAAATGCAAAGCCAACCACTCAACCTCCAGAATAATTTTGGCTGAAGATTTCCAAAGTTTGTGAATCTTCTTGGAAATCATGTAGACAGTTACGAATTTATAAATTTCCTAACCACGCTGTGTAAATAAAGATGTTGAGCCGTATTGACATTTTCTTGGATATTTCTAGCCTTTAACAAGGAAAAGTGGTAGGGATCAACGAATTCCAAATAGCTAAGGGAGATGTGACTTTGATCAAACAGAAATATCGATATAGCATTGCTTGTATTTTGATTTAGAAATGGAAATTTAATTATTGGATATTAACATTTCGTCAACATTACATAGAAGTTAAAAATTTTGAGGGAAATTATTGAACATTGTTTGGGAATTAGGTTTATTTCAGTTTTAACCTATAATGCATATAAATATATTTAAAAATAGATATTTTTTGAATATCCTGTTTCATGTTGTTTATTATGTAATAATGTGACCAAAAATATTATTATCAAAGAGTTAAATAGAACAAAATTTACAGACCATATCTTTCTGTACTTCAAATATAAAATATATTTTCTTTAAAACGAATCATATTGATATTCTTAAAAGTACACATTCAGCTATTTTTAATTTCTACAAGTTAATTTAACAATAATAAGTTAATTTTTACACATTGTAATGTTTTTCTTTTTTAAGTGTATTGAATACCAAATTTTTAAATGTATGAAAACACGTCTTGCTTCTTAACCTGCAATACAGCACACTTAAATCTAAAATAAAAGACCGTACACATACTATGATAAAAACTTATAAACATTTTTATGATTTTTATACTAAAGTGTTGAAGTATTTATAATTTAACACAGCTTGATGTATCACAATATCTTAAAAACAATTAAATATAGTATATCTATAAAATAGTTACATTTACAACAAGTGTTTGTATTTTCATTAAAAAAACGAATCAAAAATAAAATAACTAGTCTAGAATAATATAATAAGTAATATATTAACAATTAATTAATACTAAACCAAAAAATAAATAAATATGGATCATATTTTATACATTAACTGTAATTGTATTTCCTATGAATGTATGAACGTGAATGTATTAACAAATTGCTTTAAATTAGATATAAACCAAAATTTAAAAACTTATATTTATAACGACACAATACGTTTTTATATTAAATACACCATATATATTTCTTATCTTTGATGTGTTATTGTTAGATGCTTAAATATAAGATATAATAATTTCGTAGGTAATTTTTGGTTAAAATGTACTCAACTCAAGAGAGTGAATAGATTTCCTAATCGTGAAGCATGATGAAAAAGTTTAATTTTTTCTGGAAATCTGAAGCCTATATGATTGTATTTATAATTTATGATCTGTAATTTAATAATAATATGAACAGCTTATGTAAAATAACTTTCAAATTATTGAAATGGTCTTAAGCTAGGCTATAAACGTCTTAGTCTGCTTGTTTTGAGAGAAACTTCAACAGCAAGCTGTTATTTCCTTTAAAATAAACTGAATATCCGTTTAATTTAAAATAGCACCTGATTTGCAACTGTCTGCTTCCTGCCGCACTCTTACAATGTGTAGATTTATTTTTACTTTTATTTCCATAAATTTTCTATAGAATATATGTACATGTTGAAAAAAATTGAATTTGTTTTTATTGCCTATAATTGCATTGAATGATAACTTAGAATGTGTCATTATTTCATAAAGAATGTATTTTCATGCAATATATAGCCGTAGCTAAAATTAATTTTTATCAATTCTTACAAAGAGCATTTTTTGTGCTACTTCTTAATTCTGGTACTATTAGGTATAGTTGTATTAAATAATATTGTATTGGAAACAACAAGGTAATATTAAAATAAAGTACACTAAAATATCATTTGAAAATAACTAAAAACAATACTTTGATGCATACACTCACTAATCTTCATGTAAAATACAACTATATGATTAGAATAGAATACTTAAAATAATAAAACATTTGTTCCTCATAATTTATAAGTATTCTTGAGTGTGTGTGTGGTAAAATATTAATACTCCATATTCTAAAAACAGTTGTTTTTTCATGAGTTTTTTTAAGTAATTGATATTGCTAAATCATTTAAAATAATGTAAAATATTTTCCATACAATTTGATAAATATTTTATTGTAAATTATTGTTAAATTGCAACTAATCACTTTTCCCTTGCATTAAACGATATTTTATGATAAAAAGGTTTCTTATCTAAGTTTTATGCGCAAATGTTAATCGTAATCAACAAAACTCAATTTAGCCTAATTGTGATCCGGGCAAGAACTTTTCTTTTTTGGGGGGCGAGGAGGGTCGTCTGCTTCACTATTTCAGTAATGAGGAAGAGAACTTTACGGAAGTATTTAAGAACCAACGTTTACAATATTTAAAAAAAAAACAGATATTTTAACATTATTTGATTTATTGGGTTAACCAATCTACAGACTTTTATGCATTTTTAAATTCAAAAAATCTTCTCCAATTTATTTAAATTTTATATTTTACATTTTAAAATACTTTTATTAATTTTTTTCATATATTTTTTAATGTAAAATCTGGATTTTAAAGTAAATCTATACAACGTTTTTTTGTTCTATTTTGATTTTAACGATGCTTGTGTTTTCGACATTTTAATAACTGAATAAAATAGCATAATTTTTTTAAATCAAAATTTTGACACAGCTGGTCTTTCTAGGACCTTACACAAGACAACCGAAACAACCAATCTACCTTTCGGATTTTGAAATTGAAGTAAGCACTACAACAAACCAATAATACCACTCTTGGTGGTATTATTGTACCAATAATACTTGGTGGATCTTATGTTTCGTCATCTCCATTCAGATTCCTTATTGGACCTACTGTGCTTGTTTAATAGGATCTATGGACTGAAAATGTATTTCCAAATTTTTAAAAAGAAGCAGTAATGATTCCTGTACTGAAGCCTGGTAAAGACTTTACTTATCCTCTGAATAATCAACCTATAACTCAAACAAGTTGCTTATGTAAGATTCTCGGGCGTATGGTCAATGCTCGTCTCGTTTATAACATGGGAAAGAATAGATATATTCATACTTCTAAGAGTGGCTTCCGTAAAGGAAAATCTAGTCTCGACAATATTATATATTTGGAAACACAGAATCAAAATGCTTTTGTGTGAAGAAATGATATGGTTTCTATTTTCATTGACAGTGAAAAAGCATATTACCGTAAATATCGCTATGGTATTCTCCGCACAATATATTATTTTGGTGTTCGGGGTAATCTTCGGAGATTCCTATAGAATATTTTATACTCCCGCGTTTTTAAGGTGTGTATTGAATCATATATACATCTAACAATTATATTCAATCTAGGTCGTTTTACATGATTCAATTTTAAGTATCTCAATTTTTAGCTTGCTCATCAGTAACATCTTTCATGAACTTAAATAATCTGTTCATGGTACTTTGTTGATGACCTGCAAATATCATGTCAGAAGACCATGATGAAGTTAATTGACAGACAATTACAAACAGTAGTAAATAAACTTGTAGTATGGTCTAATGAAAATGGCCATACTATGTCTCCTAGAAGGGTAGTTGTGTCAATTTTTGCAAGGAGACTAGCTTTCATAATAGGATAATTATCGTGTAATTTCTGTAAGTCACTCCTATACCCATGGTCAATTTCTCAGAATACTGTTCAATCGAAAATTAATTTTTCTTACAGACATTTTATATCTGCGAAAGAAGTGTGAGCGATCGATTAATACCTTCAAGCTGTTATCAAACACATCTTTAGGTGCAGATCGCACATCCCTCCTTCAAATTCAAGAGTCATTATTTTTCTCGGATTGACTATGGCTGTGTTGTTTACGGATCATCTAGATCTTCTGTCTTACGTTGATTAGATAATATTCATCACTCTGCTTTGAGATACCTATCGCAAAAACTGGGTACCACTGTATGCATATTAACAATAGAAATATTAATTTTCTTTTGAGTAAGATAAAAACATAGTAATATAGTTGTTTTCTTAGTGTTACTTATTTTTATTACCTTAACAAACAATAATCAGCGAAAAATTTCAATAAAAAAGAAATATTTCTGAAACTTTGCAATACAATGTAACATAATGTAAAATAACAGACAGTTATAAAATTTAACTCTGCAAGGACACTTTGACAAAGAAAAATACCATTATTTGTCAGATAAAATATATTTTTATATTTATCCTCCTTTAAAATGCTAATTAATTGACATTTTCATGGAAAGCATATTGAATGTAGTAAATAATGAATTACCTACATAATAAAATTTTGCAACCGACATAAAAATCAAATTCACATTTAGGTTGCATAGGGAGGCAAAAATAAAATGATCAAAAGGACAAAAAAATAGCTCGGTGTGCTTATATTTTAGGAAGGATGAGGTCCTACGGAACTCTCATCTTTTTTAGACATTTTAGATATTTTCAGATTCATGAGGATTGTCTAGCTGTGCAAAATAGCCTTTAGATTAGCACAACAACAACAACATTTCTGACAATTTTTTTTTTTTGATATTTAAGTTTTTCTATGACCGAAGTGAATAGATAAAATTTTAGCTGAAATGAATACTACCATTTTAAGGCTGTTTTGCATAAAATTCAAATCTCCGTTGTTATGCAAATGCAAAAAGAAAACAAAATTATATTGAATAATCAAAATTTTTATGGAATTTTTAGTTTTCAGATTAATGATATAAAATGAACAGTAAACCCCCATGAAAAGTTCACATTCAACCACTTATTGTGTGTATCGTTGAATTAATTATATTATTGTATAAATAAATTTAATTTTTCCCTCGTCCAACAAAAAATAATTAAATAAAAAACTACATTAAATAATCTAATTAGTTAGTGAATAAATTCCTTTTTTCATATTTAAAAAAAGGAAGAAGCAAAATATTTATCTATTGTGGAATTAAAAATTCTGTTTTAAATGAAAGAAAAAAAAAACTTTTGAAAGCATCGTATTAAAACAAAAACAGTGAAAACATGTTATCACATAATAAAATTGCTTATTTAACTTTTATACATACATATATTTATTTGAATTCCTCAGGATTTATTTATTTTCATATATGGGATTAAAATTAAAATTGAATATCAGCATTCATAAAAATTTACATAACAGATATTAGGAATAAAAAAATATATGATTTAACTTTTGAATATGATAGTAATTTAATGTACAATTCTTAAATTTCTTGTTTGCATAGTTTCATTTACAGAAGATTTTAGACAAGATTTCTCTCTAGTTCAAAACTAATAATTTAAAACATTTACCCAAACGACTTCCTCACGCGATATTTAGATTAAGCTACCATCTCAGCCTCAGGAATAACTTTCGCAGATGATTTTCGAAGTTTAGAAATCCACGAGGAACAATCATGAAAGAGTAGGAATGCGTAAATAGTTCGAACAATTCCTTTGCGAGAGATAAAATTGCTGCATTATATTGACATTTTCCGCAGAATCTCATGCTAGAGAAGCTATTGAATAAAGGAAAATGGCAATGGTCACTGTATTTAGAATCCTCAATAGAGATTTAAAATCATTCAAACATGAATATCGCAATGACATCTCTTGTATTTTGAGCTTCGGATTTGGTCACGTATTTATAAGCATAATTCAATTTTTGTATGTAAGGTAACTGAAACTATTGTCAATAAATAGTAAAGGTAATTTTTAAAAAATAAGGTTTAACTCAATTAAATCGTATAATTTTAACTATTTTTCTACATATGAATATATCCCGAAAGTAATGTAGATTTTTTATTCATTTGTTTTAGAAAATGAATACTTAATCTAGTAAAATAATTTATTGACTTCTTCAAAGTTGTACAGTATTATATATCTATGAATTTATTGGTAAATAACGTCTTGACGGAAATTAAAATTTAAAAACTAGAATTTGATTAAGTAATGAGTTATATAAATTCATTAATTGCTTAAGACAAAACAAATAATCTCAAAATATTAAAACCGTTGGTTAATATTATTTATTTACCATTATTGTGTTCATTTATTTAAAGTAAAAGTGGTTTGAATATTTTTTTATTAATTTTCTTGCAGAAATAGTAACGGACCTGATTTTGGGTTACATTTTTTATTCCATGTATATCTAAATATTGAGTGATGATCTGGAGCTGCACATGGACAAAACGCTCATCATATGCTGAAAAATACAAAATTTAGAAATTTATATTAATATTAACTTAATATACTCATGTTAGTTTTTTCATAAAAAAGAAATTAATAACCAAGTTTTTCAATATTATGTAAGGTATCTTCAATAATTAGAGAATTAATTTGGAGTACTTGTGAAATAATGAAAATAAAAGACTGTGCAACTTAAACTGAAAAGTTATCACTTCTAATATAATGAAAGCTCTAAACTGCTAATGAAATCTTTAATACTTTGACCCTTTTTTAAAACTTTTTTACCGTATTAATTATTGTCATTTTAATTGTTTTTATATAAACGTTTTCATGTTAAACTCTTAAATATATGCACAGATAAAAGCTGATGCAAATAATTCTAAGGAAGTGAGAGAGAATTCATAAAATTTATTCGGTGTTATTCGCAAAGAGATTAAGACTCTTATACTAAATATATAATACACTACTGGCCATTAAAATTGCTACACCAAGAAGGAATGCAAATAACAGAACGATATTTATTGAACACATACATTATAGTGGAAAGAACAAGTGATTAGATTTACAGGAAATTAGGATGTATAGATCATGAGAAATCAGTACCCAGAGCAGCCAACTCTGGCTGCAATAACAGCATTTATAGTCATGGAGTCAAACAGAGATTGTATGGCATGTACGGAGATCTGAGTCCATTCAGCTTCAACACTATGCCACAGTTCATCGACAGTAGTGGATGATGAGTGATGGCGTGCCAATCGCTCGGCAACCATTGACCACACGTTCTCAATTGGTGACAGATTAGGAGAACGTGCTGGCCAGGGTAACAGTCGAACCTGTTCTGTATCAAGGAAGTTCAGAACAGTACGGGCAACATGCGGTCGTGCATTATCCTGTTGAAATAAAGCATTAGGGAGGCATCGAAGATAGGGCAGAGCCACGGGCCTTGACACATCGGAAATGTAACGGTTGCTGTTCAAAGTGCCGGTAATGCGAACAAGAGGTGATCGAGACGTGTATCCAATGGCACCCCATACCATCACTCCAGCAGATGGGCCAGTATGGCGATGTCCAATGCAAGCTGGCAATGCGCGTTCTGCGCGATGCCTCCAAGCACGGATGCGGCCATCATGGTCCTGTATACAGAACCGAGATTCATCTGTAAAGATGACGTGATGCCATTCCCGCGTCCAGGTTCGTTCGCTGATCACACCATTGAAGGCGCTCCTGTCTGTGACGCAGCGTCAATGGTAGCCGAACCCATGATCGCCGTGCAGACAATCCATGCTGCTACAAAAGTCGTCGAACTGTTCGAGAAGAAACTTGTTGCCGTGCAAATGACTCCATTTCTCGACTCAGGGTTCGTGACGTGGCTGTACGATCCCTTGTGACCATGTTGATAAGATGTCTGTCTTCTCTTCTGTTAGTGATGGGGGTCGCTAAGATCAGGAACGACGTTCCGTAAGATTGTCCTGAGCCCATCGATTCCATATTCTGCTAACAGTCATGGGGTCTCGACTGACGCGAGCAGCAATATTGCGGTACGATAAACCGCAATCCCGGTAGGCTATAATCCTTCCTCGATCAAAGTCAGGCACGTGCTGATAGGCATTTCTTCTTCTTACACGAGGCATTACAACAACTTTCTTTGCCGAAAACAACGTTGAAACGAAAATTGAGTATGAGAAAACTGCTGTCAAATCTCTGGTTTTATACATATTGTAGATGTCGCTACTGTCGCCTGCTTTGTATGAATGCGCTGAAAATCTAATCATTTGCATATCACAGCAAATTCTACCTGTGTGGTGTGCCGCTTTCCTAGTGTAGCAATTTTAATGGCCAGTAGTGTATTTAAGATTGAAAGTTGCAATTATTTTTAACTAATACAGATAAGAACACCATTTTAATCAATCTGAAGAAATGAAATTATCGAAAAAGATAATTTATGCATTTAATATGTAAAGAAGTGTATATTAAAATGAAATAAAGCATTGGAAATTATTTCATTTCTATTTATACAATTATATATATTCCTAATTATTACATTCTTAAATTATCACAGATTTCCATATAGCTTATAACAATTCTAAGGTAAATAATTGTCGAAATAAACCTGACGGTGGTTTCTTCACATTTTAATATGAATGTTACTATCATTTAGAAAGATTTTAATGTTTTAGTATACATTTTAAAGCTGTTATTACAATAAGAAACAAACCTTAGTGTATAAATTAATGTAAGTTTAAAATGTGAAAAAAATTAAAAGTCAGAAACAAACATAACCAAAATAATTTTTACTCGCACATCCATAATAAATATGTTTACAATAATATCCATTTTATATATTTCAAGATATATATTTAAACTAAATAAGGAACTACAAATATTTGCATATAATATTACTGATTTTCTTAAGGCTTTTATAAGAGTAAGTAACCACATCCTATGATTAAAACGTTTGTCTGTTTGTACTTGATTACGCCATTAAAAATTTAAAAAATTTTTACCAAAAGTTAATTTAACAATTTTAAGTAATTTTTGAAAAACACAAAATAACAGAAAAAACAAGGCGCAAATATAAGCAAGACACCAGATCAAATATTTTTTGATGGTTCAACTATATACTTTAATCTTTACAATAATTGGTACAAATTACTTATTAGTATGTCATTTGTTAGCGTCATTGCTAAAACCAGCTTATTACTTATCATTGTCATTTTTGTATGGCACTAAATTTATAATTTTATTTTATTTTATTTTTTTTAAGATTTTTTTGCTTTCTATACCAGTACAAAGCAGATAAATAAAAAGGATCTACTAAATTACGTTTCGTAGATATTTCTTAAGAGTTTCTCATTTTTCGAGAACAGAAAGATCTTTGCAGCCTACTCAAAGTGTCAAGCGCAGAAATCTTCGGATAAGCACATCCTGGACTATTTGGAATTTTCCAGAAAGGATATAAATTTCATCAATCCTTCTTGTCCTTTACTTCCTTAGGATCAGCACTTTGATGGATCTTATCTGACTTTGTCAGACAACTGGAGGATAAGTCATAAAAACAACATTTATTTCCTGGATCATGGAAATTCATTTATCCAAAAAGATGTCATAATTAGATACTGGCTAACAGTTAAAAAAAATCATTTCAAGAACATAACTGATTTTCAGATTCAAAACATATTACTCTGAATGCGAAGTGAAAATTAATTTAAAATATTATATTGTATTTATTCATCATTGCATCTAAATAAAGATATATTATAAAAGTTTAATTCTGTGGATTTTTAATTTTAGTAATTTTAAGGAATAACTAGGTCAAGATATACTATATGTTAAGTTAATGCAATAAACTATTAATTCTTGATTTATGATTAAAAATATTTTAAAAATATATGCAACCTGGTATTTGTACCCAAAATTTTAAAATAATTTTCAGAATATTCTTTATAATAACATTTAATATGGATTCTTATTTTGTTTCATATCAAAGCCTATTTTGTTAAACCAATCCAGTTTTGCCACAAAGGATGAATATGCATATCGAGCGAAATTTTTTAAATTTTAATCTGAAGCGATAAACTTATTTTCCCGAGTGATTTATCAACAGAAATTTTATGAGTGTTAAATGCATAATTAATGCCCATGTTGTAAATGAAAAGAAAAATTTCTTTTTTATAAATAAAGTAATTATTTATCACTTCAGAAAATAAGAAAAAGGAAATAAGCATCTTCTTGATCTATATGACTATCCTATTTTTGACCTTGCGCCACAAAACCCAACCAACCAATTTGACCTATGTGAAGTATCTAACATACCTTATATATAAAGGAAACACACACACATGTGTGATATGGTGCTGTCATCTGTGTTTGTAAAGTGAAAGCTAATATTCTATTTAACTAAATGATGCAAAAGTAAATAAATAAATAAAAATAATTAAAATATATATATAATAGAAAATTAATCAATTATAATTATAATATATATATATATATATATATATATATATATATATATATATATATAATATAAATCACAATTTTTTCCCTAGATTTATAGCAAAATAGCAATGAACTCTAAGTTTTCCTTATTATCTAAGTAGAATATTTTTAGAGGAAAGCAAAAGTTTCAATTTAGTGGGGTTATTAAATTTTACGGAAGTTTTACAAAAAATTCATAATTAACATTTTTGCATTGAGATTTACAATGAGATGCTAGTGATGGCTAACGATACAGTTTAAATATAGTAAAAGGTATCTCCTAATGCATTAAGTTCATCGCATTATCTTAATAAGAAATATAATGAGAAGAAATAGTGGCAGCGCGTTTTACGCTCCCATGACACAGGTCCGAGGTTCTATCCTCGGGCTGGGCAAGGCCGACTCAGCCTTTCATCCCTTCAGTGGGTCGATTAACTGAGTCTTACGTTAGGCTGACCACCTAACTGGGACATATGCTTCGCACCCCAGGACCCTCGGTCATGGAATCAGTTATGGGCACTGTAGGCCTTGGCCCACATGGGCTGTCGTGCCATGGAGTTTAGTTTAGATTTAATGAGAAGAAAACGAGAAAAAAGATAGATAAAAAATTGCTTTTCGTAATTTAGGAATATAAAATATTGTAATAGCATAATGAAACATTCTGCAGCAAAATATTAATACTGGATGTTCAATACTGTGTAATAAAATAAGGCTTGGAAATTATGATTAATTAATGTTATTAGAAAATTCCGTAGATATTTGATGTGATCTTTAATAATTATTTATTGGAATATATTTCAAAATGATTTACTTCATATTATTGTTTCATTAAGAAACTGGTTATAAAAATACATTAAAATTCATGTTATGTGAATTAATATGAATAGTAATAATAATGCAGATTAATAATTTGTGATACTTTATTTATAGAAATGAAATAGCTTTAAGAAGAGTATTCTTGTGTAATATGACTCCATTTAATAGTTTACTGAGATAGTAAATAATTTAAAAATAATAAATTTAAAAAATTATTTTAAGAATAAAAGAAAATACCTATTGTTTTCTTTTTTTATATATATTCTATACATTTAACAAACTAAACTTTTTCATAAATGGTAATCTAATATAATACAATTTTACCAGAATTTTAGAATAAATAAAAATTAAAATTTATTAATAGATGATAAATAGATTAATTATACTGTGAAATTAATTTTTTATGACAACAAATATTTCCCTTACACCCCTTGGATTAAAATATTAATTAAATAATTATATTTGAAAAATAAATTGCTTAAATTAAAAACAATATTTTGAAGAAGCCAAAAATTTCGGAAACAAATTTGAAGACTATTAACTTTCAGGCATAATTTTTTAAATTTCAAGGTTATTCCGAAATTTTTAGAAGACTTTCCTAGAAAAAAAATTAATGAATCATAAAACCACGAAATCCTGTTTCATTAGACCAGATAAATCAATTTTAAGCTGCAAATTTTAATTTATTTATTATAAAAATACAAGAAAGTAAAATAATTGGTATTAAACATTTAGAGAATAGAAATAGGTTTGATAGATGAATTTTTTTACGAAGAAAATAACTTCATTTAATTTTTTCCATGTAAATGATTTTTTATTATTGGAAGATATTGTCGAAAAATGCTTTTTTTTCGTAGGCAGGAGATTAGATTTACCTTTTAAAAAACTTCTAATTTCGTAATAGTGGCGAATTTGCTACTTTCTTTCTGTTATAAAAATGTTTCTTCCAGTTGACCTACCCTCACTTAACCGATTGGTTTCTTATCACTGTGAGTTTGAAGTTTTTCTGTAAAGTGGACAAATATTTTAAAAGTATTTGTCTGGGTCATTTAAATAATGGTAAAATAATTGCCCGGAATTTTAATTAGAATACAGAAGCAGTCATTTACTTAATTTTTTAAAAATAAATGTAATAGTACTCTTACTATATTAGTCTTGCAAAGGTGGGAATAAACCAGGTTTATTCTCACTTGAATTTCCAAAGTTCTTGCAAATTTTCAAAGTTCTCAACAATTTTGAAATGTTTAAGATGATACGGAAATTAGGAAGCTTTCTTTTTTATTACACATTTATTTAAAGAAATGAAAAATCTCTTACAGTTAAATGCTTAGGAACTCGTTGAAAAAATCTACGGTTTTTCTAAGCTTTCAGAAAAGATCCTTGCTATTCATATTTAAGAGCCGACCGATGGCTGAGTGGTTAGCGCTCATGGCTCCTGAGCTGTGGGTCCCGGGTTCGACATGGATGTTACTTTCCTTCTCTGTTCTCTCTGTGCTTCTCTGTCCTTTCTTCTGTGATGATGCATGAATGTGGCCCACCACAAGCGTCTCGAGACCGACCCCGGAGCCTCGGCTCCCAGAAGATTTTGGCTTTGATTCAGTGACTTGGCGATGTAAAGAAAGCGATAAGTTTCTCTGGCTAGAAAGTTTATCTCATTGTTAAACATGGCGGATTTCACAGCTACGCTTTCGGTTTTCCTTTAGAAAAATGTATCGATTTAGTATTGTTATATTTTTATAAATATAACAAATTATTAGTTAATTCATCGGGAATATAATTTCTTTGTATTATAAAAACAATAGATATGTGTGTATTGCGTTTACATGATCTTTTCCTCTCTAAAGATTAAACGATTTAGTATTGTTATATTTTCGTAAAAATAAGAAAGAATTTGTTTATTAATTCATTGTGAATATAATGTCTATGCATTATTAGAACTATTAATTATTTATTCATAAATAATTTACTATTGTTTATAAATATGTAAGTTGTTATGTTTATTAAACAGATTATGAATAAACAAGCCCGGTCTAATTTGAAACGAGGTTCGTATTAGTCGATTTGTTTATTTATGTGCAATAATGTCAAAAGGATTTATGCTTGTTTATTCATAATCTGTTTAATAAACATAACAATTTACATATTTATAAACAATAGTAAATTATTCATGAATAAATAATTAATAGTTCTAATAATGCATTGGTATGGCGTGGGCATCGCTACTCGTCTCCGTGACTTGGTTCACAGGTGCCCGCTGAGTAATGAGTAGCAGTTTCCGGCCTTGTTGTGGCATAGGATTCATCATCCAAGTGCCCGCCGCTGAAAAAAAATATATTTAAGTAGTTTTCAATCATTTGTTTTAAGATATACTAGACACACTTTCTCCTTATTAATAAAGAAAATAATTTTCTATGAAAATATAAAGTAATTTTGCATTAATGAGCAAATTAGAAAAGTTTTAAAAATTAATGTTCCAAATAATAACTTTAAGTACAAATTTAAATTAAAATAAAGATTAATGTCAGCATTCTTTGTTATAGTGCGCGGTAGTCTTGTTGGTTAGGGTATTCATTCTCAAAATCGGAATACGTGTGGGGGTGGGATGACTTGCATCCCTTGTTATGCCCGTGAATTTTCTGCTTGGTTCTTACATCTGAACTTTTTCTTTTATTTCCAATGGCGTTGAAATCAAATAAATACAAACAAGAAGAATTAAAGACAACTTTCAAAAAGAGATACAAAAAGTTATTTCCTTACAAAGTTACAAAAAGTTATTCGGAGTCAAGCTCATGGAGTGAACTACAGCGATGGAGATGGTTACGATTCATGAGTTCCTTAGAACAACGTGATAGGCAATCAGGATGGTCATAGTAGGCGAAATAAACGTTCACAAAGGCAGTTGTGACCTGTTATGAGACAAAAGAGGGCTACAGAATGTCAGCTGGCTTGTCTTGAATAGCCTTTATATCTGCCTCACTGCAATTCTTATTTTTTTATCCTTTCTTGCAACTAAGAAGAGCGATTAATTTTCATTATTTGTTTTATGTATAGTTCCACGAAGTATTAGGACAGTCTAGATCAAGTTGGCTGAATCATCTGAGTGCCCTTACGTGCAAGGAAGTCAGCCTGCTCGTTGCCAAATATATCTCAATGACTGGGAATCCACTGGATGGTAACAGTTTTGTTCTTCTGTGAAGACACTTCTGAACTAGAAGTCTGATGAACTCCCGGCGTTGAAATACACTATCCGATGTGGTTTTTCCTTGCGATCTGCTTGCTTCGATTGGTACCTGGGAATCAGAGAATAAAACAACTTTTCAAACTTATAGTGAATAGTTGTTTCAACTTAATTCTAAATTATGAAGAGATTTTTAATTTCGGGGTCATGATAGCACATCCACTGGGTGCCGTACTATATAAGGTGTCACTCCTTAAGTCAATTATTAAGTATATAAAGTAGAATATCCTAGTAGATGAGAATTATTAGAAAGAAAATCTTATAATTCATAAAAATGAATCTTGATATCTTTTTATTAAATACTAATTGATAAATTTAACTCATTAGAATAGCATTTTTCTTTTTAACAGCAAAAAAATTATGAAACTTCTTACTAGAAGGAAGAAAAGATATTTGACATCAAAATTACGTACATTACTTCATTTTGCTTCATATATGTAGATTGAATTAATTCATTAAATGAAATATGATTGATTCATTTTATTTCCTACAAAATTTCCAATATCCCCTCGAATTTCCAGTTTATTCTTAATATTCTAGAACAAATTAACAAATTTCTGTGTTTCACAGTTCCAGGAGAATGAATTTTGCATCTCTGCTTAACACATGACTTAGAATCTTTTCCATATTTTTAATGATACAAACTATGTCCCAAATCTTAAATGAAAAAAAAAAAAAAATCCCCCTTTTTTTCCCAATGACATAAATTTCTTTCCCTTATTATACAATGTAAGTTTATTCAAAAAAAATTTAATTCATATATAATATCATAAACTGTTAATTTGTTAATATTATCATTTAAAATTATTTTGTTACTTATATATCAAAGTGTTTTCATTGATAGCAATTGATGGCAATGTAATCCAAATTCATTTTCTGAGTTACTCTTTATTGTAAACATGAAAGAAATTATTTTAGAATATCAACTTCACACTACTTATTTGCAGTAAAAACTGATACTATTAATATTTAATTTAAAAATTCTTAAAAATTATTTCATATCCTTATAATCACTATAATTAATGATCTTTGTTACCGAAAATTCTGATAATTTTTTTTAAAAATGATATAATATGGTGGATATTATTTTATTAATTTTAATCAATATATATTATTAATGTAATTTTGGTTTGTCAAATTTTCAAACCAAATATTTTGGTTTGTCAAATTTTGTCAATTTAAAAATAATTAAGTAAAAATTATAATGTTTTACTTAATTATAGGAAAATTAAGTAAAACACGCCTAAAAATTTATATGCTTATGAAAATGTTAAACTGAATTAATTGAATAATATATTTTTAATGCAACATATTTGCTTTATATACATTTATTTATTTTAAAATTTATAGAAAAGAGGTGATATTAAAAGTATATTTCTTTAGAAACAAGAATCAACATTAAAATTAGTTTTTCCTTTAAAAATACGTCTTAAATTCAAAAAGTTTTCTAAAATATTTTAAATTTGTTGAATTTAAATTTTATATTTAATTACAATTAACATTATTTCCAATAAATTAATCAATAAATGATGCTTAAAATACGTAAAATCTTTAAAAATAATACTTGTTTTTCATTATTATGGAAATAAGTCATATTCAAAAAAATAGATGGCAGTACTTGTTGATTCGAATTGAGAAAAATATTTTTTTATGAAATCACATTTCTATCTCTGAAATGGTCACGTAAGTAGGTATTCCGATTAAATAATCAACGAAAACCCATATTTTCTTATGAACTTTTTTTCATAAATTATACTTGATTCTAAACCTTATTATTTTTAAGTTCTTATTAGAATCATTAGGGGAAGAAATATTTATATCTAAAAGATTTGTTTTCATTCAAAAATTTTTAAATTATATGTGATTTAGAAAGGAAAAACAACTTCTAACTCATAAATAATAAAAACAATCTGGAATAATATTTAATTGCTTCAGTGTATTTATATTTATTTTTCTCGTATATATATATATTGTATTATTGAAAGTTTCCTCAAGATATTGTCCATTTATTGTTTTACCCATATTATAATAATTAATTTGATAGCCAATAATAATTTTTTAATGCTTGCATAAGAAATTAAAAATAAGTTTTGAACGGTGAGAAATATGCTAAATTCTTTAAGCAACAATTGTATAGATTAGTTTTTATTCTTTGTTGATGGAAAAATTTTACCTAACCTGATTGCATTTTAATAAATTCATTAGATCTATAAATAAGAACACTTTTTCTTTTCATATATATATATATATATATATATATATATATATATATATATATATATATATATATATATATATATATATATATATATATATATATATATATATATATATATATATATATATATATATATATATATATATATATATAAATCCTTTTTGGGTCAATTTCCGTATGCAAAAAAGAGTGCAAATAAACAAGCGCATTTTTATATATAAGTCTTGCATTTATTGTGGTATAATTATGTTATGGTTCTGAACTAAATATCTCTATATAATAATTATACTACAATAGGTAAAATTAGTTTCATTATGAAATTATGCTATCCTTAAGGGATTTTTGCAAATAATTTTTTAATTCATGCAAAAGGTTTGGGAAATTATTAAAAAGAAAAAACATATTTCAAAATATCCTCAATAGATCAAATTTATTTAACTTTGTAGTTTCAATACAAACAAATAGATGACGCCACTAAAAGTAGTGTTTTGTATATTTTTATTTTTCCACTTTATGACTGTTCAAAACCAGAAAATTTTACCTTGCGATACCCACTGAAGTATCAACTCTTCAATTTCTTTGAAAACATTCATATTATTATTAACCACAGCAATCTTCCAGCTTGGTGGAAGCCGAAAGAAAGAATTAAACATCGATAAATTAATAGAATAAAAAATGTAAGCATATTTATTGTTTACATTTTATTTTTATTAAATTTGTTGTGTTTAATTACAACGTTATTTATAATACGTATTTCAAATAACTAATAAATACATTATAAAATAATTTGCATAAAAGTTTTAATGGCGCTACTTATCAACCCATAAATTAATGAAGATTTCTTTTTTAAATATATATTTTCGAAAAGACAAAAATGCATAAAAATGCATAATTCTGATTATAGAAATACAACGCATACCTGAAAAAATTTTAGTAAAAGATTCAAGATTTACATATTTAAAAATGAAATTTTTTCGTTGAATAAAAAATATAGTAAATGTTTCGATTAAGTTTTTTGAAATGATGTTTTTGGAAAAAAAATTTCATTTGAAATAATAATTTTGACTACACAAAAAGTATAAAGTAATTCTTACTGAATTTTCAAAAAATATTTTTTAAACAAAAAAAAAGCATTTATTTTTACGTTTGTACTAAATATAAAATAAGGTATATATTTTTAATGCAGAAAGTTATTATCGAAAATTCCCGATAATTTACTGATATATTTTTAATTTTTCTCATTCTTAAATGGTATTTTTGGGATCCAATTACGATTTATCTTACTTAACTGTATGTATGTATATACTAGTTCAGAATTAATGAATAGCTTACAAATTCGTAATTTTGAATATATATATATATATATATATATATATATATATATATATATATATATATATATAAGGATTGAATGTGTATGTGTGTAATTTCCAAGCAATATGCTTACAGAAATTCTCTTTCTTAAAGATATATGCAATCAAGTGATTCATAAAACCAACTTTTTGTTGTTGTTTCTAATTTCCCATCTGCCCTGATGGAGTCACACCAGATCAATGAAATCGTTGACATTAATGAAGATTGATACAAGAAATGGATCTTTTGTTGCAATATGGCATGTTTTAATAGTGTTTCAAGTTCGAGTATGAGAAGTGCTTGATTTGATCATAAGTAAAATAAATATCATCAATTAGTAGATAATGTTAGAAATTTTTTATTTTGTCAAAATTCCATCAGACTTAACGATAGGTTGGTTGGGTTTAATGGCGCAAGGTCCAGATAAGGACAAGCTGTGCCAATCACAAGATATTATATTATATACAAGTTTTATTTCAAACATTTAAAAATATAGAAGTACTTTACATAGTATATAGAAGTTAAAATGTATATTAAAAGTCTTCACTTTTAAAATAACACAAAACACACACATAAAATAACACAGTCACTCACATAAAACAACATACACATGTGTAAATTAAAAGCTTAAATTTAAATAAAATATTTGTAAATCAGATAAAATTCATAAATCCTATGTCTTTTAAAAACGCAAAGAGATTGCGATGGGGTGGTTCTAAAAGCAGGTCTTCTAATGTTAAAATATCACTCTTAAAATATCTAAAACGATGATGGTTAAAATCTGGACACACAACTAAAATATGATATACAGTGAATGGTTCATCACACTTTTCACACCATGGTTGGAGATCACTTAAGATCAAATGTTTGTGGGTGAAACGTGTGTGACCAATTCGAAGGCGAGTCAGTCTAACGTCTGCGCTTCGAGTAGATAAAACAGATAATGAAATGATGAATGAAAAGATGGAATGGAGTTTGTTATCGACTTGCAGGTTCCAGGATTCCTGCCAAAGAGAATATATAAAATGTTTGAATCATTTTCTTATGTCCATTGATGGTACTGAAGGCAAAATGGAAGTAGATGCAGACTTAGCGGCCACATCAGCCTTCTCATTGCCATCTATTCCTATGTGGCTTGGTATCCAACAAAACAATATCTCAAATCCCTTGCTAGTAACAGAATCTAACAATTTGAAAATCATAGACACAACTGGATGGCAATTGAAGTTATTATTTTCCAAAGCTTCTAATACACTCTTACTATCAGTATACACACAGAATTTATGTTCAATTTTAGTTTTTACCAGCTGAAGTGCTCGGTATATAGCCGTAGCCTCAGCAGTGAAGATGGAACAGGATTTGTGAAGGCTATAGCTGTATGAAGTATCATCAAAATAGATTCCACTGCCAACGGCTCCTGCAGTTTTGAATCCATCAGTGAACACGGGAGTATACATAGTATACTGACAGCGATGACATGAGTAAAGGTGTTGAAAAATATCAGTATTTGTGTCTGATTTTTTATACTTTCCAAAGGGATTCAGCACAATAATGCGTGGATCATACCAAGGGGGATGTGCGAACAAGTCTATAGACTCTATCCGGACATCACTTGGGTCTGAGAGGAATAGATGTGATTTAACACGAGAGAGAAAAGGTTGAATGCTTGATGGTCTAGCATTATATAATCTCTTAATAGCAGCACTTGGAATCGTGGAACGTAAGGGATGATGAGGAGTGGACATGATTTTAGAATAATAATTAAGAGACAGCTGTATCCGCCTCAGATCTAATGGTAACTGATGGCAGATTGCATATAGATTCTGGACGGGCGATGTGCGAAAAGCACCAGAGCAAATCCTTAAAGCGGAGTGGTGGATAGTGTCCAATTTGCGTAAATTGGAAGATCTAGTTGATCCATAAGCAACACAGCCGTAATCAATTCGAGATAAAATTATAGACTGGTAAATTCGAAGGAGTGATGTGCAATCTGCACCTCAAGATGTATTTGAAAGCACCCTGAGAACGTTAAGCATTCGTCAAACTTCTTCCCCACATGTAAAACATGCGGAAGGAAAGTTAACTTCTTATCGAAAATAACCCCAAGGAATTTTACCTCGTTGACTACAGGAATAGGTCTATTGCTGATGTGAAGGACTGGATCATGATGGAAATTAGTTTTCCTGCAAAAATGAACACAGCAACTCTTTCTAGGAGATAAACTAAGGCCATTTTTCGAACACCAAGTATTTATATTGTTTACAGCTGTTTGCAATTGTCTCTCAATTATATTCATGTTTGAACCCTGATATGAAATTTGTAAGTCATCAACATATAAATTACTATGAACAGAAGATGGTAATTGATGAAGTATGTTACTGATGAAAAGGTTAAAAAGGGTTACACTTAAAACGCTACCTTGAGGGATACCCTCTGCCTGGGTAAAAGTATTGGAAACTGAAGTTCCAACACGTACTTTAAAAAGCCTATTGGCTAGGAAATTCTGCATAAATATTGGAAGATTGCCCTTAAAACCAAGATTATGCATATTACGGAGAACGCCATAACGCCACGTACGATCGTATGCTTTCTCAATATCGAAGAAGATTGCAACAAGGTGGTTTCTCCTCACGAAAGCATTTCGGATTTGGAATTCTAGATCCAGTATGTTATCAATAGTGTATCGTCCTCTTCGAAAACCGCTTTGATGATGAGATATGCAGTTATTCTCCTCTAAGACGTAAATGAGTCTAGCATTGACCATACGCTCAAATGTTTTGCACAAGCTACTCGTAAGAGCTATTGGACGATAACTCAGAGGATCAGATGAATCTTTGCCAGGTTTCAAAATTGGAATCACTATCGCTTCTCTCCATAATGTTGGATAAGCATGCTCAAACCAGATTCTATTAAACAATGATAGTATGTTCAATACGGAATCATGATTTATATGACGGAGCATTTGATAAGAGATTCCATCAGGTCCTGGGCTGGTGTCGTTTGACTTAGATAAAGCAGTCTTCAATTCCGACAATCTAAAAGCACAATTGTAGGGTAGATTTTGTCGATCATGAAAATTTAGAGGTTTCCGCTCAGCAATTCTTTTAATCTTTAGAAAAGTAGGATTGTATGAATCAGAGCTGGAAACACTAGCAAAAGTTTCACCGATGACATTAGCAATATCTACCGCTGAGGAGTGTAATGCAGCTCTGGATTTTAATACAGGAATGGAATACTCCTGATAAATACCATTGGCTGCTTTAGCCTTCCTCCACAGTTGTTTGTTTGATGTTGATGAATTGATTGAAGACACATAGCGTATCCAAGATTCTCTTTGACCCTTACGTCTAACTCTTCGATCTAGAGCTTTTGCTTTTTTAAAGGCAACAAGATTCTCCGCAGTAGGATATCTTCGGAATATATTCCATTGCTTCTTTTGTTTCTTGTAGGATATTTGACATTGTTCATTCCACCAAGGTTTCCGGTGTTTATGTGGAATGATGGAAATTTTAGGGATAGCAATATCTGCAGCTAGGATTATTGTGTCGGTAACATATTTAACGGCATCATCAATTGCATATGTCTTAACTCTTGTTTCATTAATCACAGCCAATTGCGTGAAAAGCGTCCAATCGGCTCGACTGTATACATAATTAGGTGGTTTGTGACACACACTATTACTTCCAGTCTGAGACACGAGTAGAGGGAAATGATCACTATTGTAAAGGTCATTTCCAACAGCAAAATTCAGCAATGGCAGGAGTGATTGAGAACAAATAGCTAAATCAAGTGAGTGAAACGTCCGTGTTGGTTCGAGGAAATAAGTTTTCTTGTCGGTATTCAGCAGACAGAGGAAATTGTCAGATATGAACTGCTCTATCTGACGACCGCGAGAATTCGTCTACCTAAATTACCCCACAGAGTATTATGGCCATTAAAATCAACGAGGAGTAGAAATGGAGCTGGGAGTTGATCAATTAAATCATCTAGTTCCTCTGAATTTATGACATCTTGAGTGGTAAATGTCATAATGAGGTGTTTTTTATTGATTGTTATGCCATCTCGATTAAGAGTTATACGTTTCACAGCATATACTTTTGAGATTTTAAATTTTCGAGAATTTCATCAGTTGATGTATATATGAGATCTGCTACAGAAATGACTCCTATGGAAAAGTTTAATGTCGTATGAGGCTGTACGATAACATCAATATTCCCAATTGATTTAAGCGTTTGTAAGAGAATTGCTTGTCTTTCAGAAGCAATCTCAACCAATATGTCTCCAGATTGTAATCTCCGAATATTTTTAACTTCCCCTAGATGCGATGAAATACTTTTTTCAATGAGAAAAGGTGAGACAAACTGGAAAGATCCACCTTAAGTTCTTTTTACAATAAAATATTTTGCATTAAGCATAGTCAACTGTTGCTCCCACGGGAAAGAAGAATTTATATTTTTATCCCTATAGTATATCACAAAAATCGGGGACTGGACGGCATCACCCACCACGGAGCCCTACAAGGGGATGCAGCAAATCAACTGCAACAATGCTAGTCAGTCCCTATACGCTCACGGTACATCCCTGAAGTGGCCTACACCCTTAACGAGTCACCCAAGCAATGTGTTGGTCTCTGGAGGCCTCAATTACCAGGATCCTCCTTTCCAGGGACACGGGTCTCAACGCACGGCAAACACGCGGGTGATTTAGTCCCCGAGGGGGATAACGATAGGTTTTTACACAAGATTAACATATAAAAAATATAATATTTATACTTCCTATCTTAATTTTTTTTCGTAAAAATTTAAAAGAGTTTTACAATTATTGCACTGACTAAAAAATGAATTGCAATATTTTAAGTAATTTTATTTATATTTATTTCCTTATGTTTCACAAATATAGATATTTTCTAATTTTAGTTTTTTTTGTATATTATTTTATTTATTTATATTTATTTTATTTTTTTATTTTTCAAAATATTTTACCTGGTTCCCTTATGATTCAGCTAAATCCCCCTCTGCCTTTGCGTAACATCAAAAGTGCACAATCTTTAGTAAAATAAAGTATGGCAGAGTTTCCGTTTATACTAATGGATAGGCAATAGAAAAATCTACTTGATGGGGACATTAAAATCCCTGGCTTCTTACCACAATCTGTTGATGTCGCTTGTTTCCGGGTGACAACTGGAAATGACTATCTACGAAGCCATCTGCATCGAATAGGTGTAATGGATTCTGCTCATTGTCTATTGTGCAATCATGATTATATCGATGTTGCTCCCCTCAAGAACTGCCCTGAAGTTTTAAAGCTTATGACTGACAGCTCTTTTGAGGCTACTAGAGGACTTTATTCTTGCTTTTGTACTTGTTCATCTTTTTATTGGGCTGCTCGTCGATTAATGGCACAGATGCCGAGGACGGACGCAGGATAAAATATATATATAAATTTATATTTAACAAATTGAATTGATTTTAAATTACAACTTGTATTTTGTGTATTCATTGGGAGTAAATTTAAGATGTAAATGAAATAATTATATTTAATGCTTACTGCTAAAATATATATTTTAAATTTTTTCAAATTTAATATTTTCCTGATGTTAGATTCATTTCTAATATTAAGATATTCAAATTTATGTAATGATTTTACCATATTATTCTATTTTATGATATATTATTAACATATGACTTCCACTTTATTGATTTATTCCTTATAAAATATTAATTATTATTGTATTATTACTCTTATATCTTTGCATAAAAAATGCTTATACAGAAATTATATTTAAGTGTTTTTTTTTTTAATGAATATACTGTGTAGTTAAATTTCGCCTAAAAAGGTTGCAGAATAAAAAAATTGCTCTTCTCACACTTCTCCGCAAAAAATTTCAAGTGTTCTATTTTGAAAGAAGCAAATGGGTAAACATACTAAGGTGGGAAAAAATTATTTATATCCCTCTTGTATTCTCAGAATAAATCAAAATGATGTATTATTCTACTTATTTGAAGCTAGAATGGTTTTTGAACCATAACTTACCATATTTTCCAGCATATTAGAGACATTTCATTTACATTTTTAAAGAAAAATTTTTTATTACTGATCATTATATTAAATTTACAGTATTTTAAATACAAATGCTCTTCTCCGCAAAGTAATATTTTCTTCAGATATATACCCATTGTGTATCTGGGAAATAACACTTTTTAATCTTTTGTATCAAACACTGATTTCCAAAGCAAAATGAAAAGTCACTTCGAAATCAGCATATAAGTTTTTTATTCCTCTGTACCATCCAGTACATTTCTAATGCCACAATTCTTAAATGATTTTAACCCTTGTCTCTGTTTCATATGGGTTCCATGGGTTATGTTTACTGTGAGCTGCCTTTTTTCCGATATTCTTCTTGATTCCGCCAAGTTATATGATTTTCTCAGTTGGGGGTGGCCCGAAATGCCCTTCTTTAATGCATAATGTAATATTGCATAATGTCTTTAATGTAATATTTAATTGTTCTTTAGCATATGTACTCACACATCGCTTATATGCTATGTTATAGCAATGCCAGCATAGTTTTTGTGTCATAATTTGAAAACAAAAACTAGAAAATTGAACAATAAAATTTTGCTCATTTAAAAGTCCTACACGCAAATTTTAAAGTTTAAGCGAACCCAGCTGTAATTGTCGTTGACGGCGCATGCGCACTCACTGAACTTTCTAAGTATGTGTAACATTCTCATGCCCTGCAAGTAAGTAAGAAAAAAAATCTTACTATTTCAAATAGGAGAAATTTCCAAAAATGATTGTGATTAAATGCTGAATATTGACGCGATCCATTTTTCAGACTTATTTTCAAAGGAAAAAGTGTGTCTTATACAATTTCAAATAGGGTACCTAAAACTGTGTAAAAGAAAAATTTTAAGGCTTTTAATAATCATATTTTATTTATACAACTCATTTTGTTTTTCTGTATATTTATTATAAAATATAAGGGACATAATAAATAAATAAATTTTTCAAGTTTATTTTAATATAGTTATAGATATATTTATTTTAAAAATTACTTTAAAATGAAGAATTCATAATAATACACATTATTTTTAAGCTTTTAAAAGAACATATTAACATTCGAAATTGTAAAATTTTTCAATAATTAACCTAAAAAATTTCAGGAGCGCAATATCCGATTCGAACTAATTAGTAGTAAATTATGGCTTCGTAAAAAAAAAAACCACCAGACTGCCACCAGCTGTTGGCTAAATTCACTCTGCACCTTTCGCCTAATGCAATAGCAACATGTTATCACGTGACCGAGTGGCATTAATTTTCTTCTCTCTATCTCTCATGATTTTTTCGGTCAATAAGAAAATTCACTGAACCGAACAACTGTTGCCGTAATTCCATTTTCCAAGGGAACTTGTTTAGTCGATAAAAGATTTAGCTCTCGTGGTCCTACTATTACAAGGACTACTAGTACTGTAATCTAAGGCTTAGATCTTAGTAGATGAGAGTGTAGTTTTTTTTTCAAACAAAGTGAATTCATTTATCAATATTTCCTTCTAAACTTTTGATGCAGAAAAAGAATTTATATTAAAAAATCCATAACCACCAAATACTTAATCGCTTAAGAGGAATCATTTAAAAAGAATAAATTAAGATAAGGCACTTAAAGCATAAAAATTATTAAAAATTTCTAAACAAATTGAAAAAATTTCTAAATTTAAAATATTAATTTAATTAAAATTAAAATTTTATAAATTTACTAAATTTTTAATTACATATGTTTTTCTATTACGTTTTACGCTTTCCTATCTATATTTGGAAACAAATAGATAGTATCAAATATATCTGCATAATTGCAGCAAAATGTAGACAATATATAATAAAAAATTTCACCTAATTTTTGATATATTATAAATGATTTATATTTTTTAAAAATAAGAGCTTTTTTAAAGTAATATTTACTACATACTGTCAGTATATAATAATTAATATTTAAAAAGGATTTTCAGTATTTTTATTTTAATATTCTTAAACTTAGTATTTCTATTTTAATTTCACATCTGGTAATGTCTATTTTCACTTCAATTCTATTTGATTGATATTTCAATGGTAAACTTAATTTTAAGATATTCATTTTTTTAAATTTTAACATTTAAATATAGATCGAATGTATAAAAGAATTTTTCAAAATCCTTCAAATTATTATTTGTTAAAAGATTATTTCTACCGTAAATTTGAATTCTAGCAATCATCAAAATAATTCCTTAAATTCTTACGATAAAGTTTCATTTTGCGATCATAGTTGGATTTTTTAAATTTTATAATAAAAGTTTCCTTTGGGTTTTTGTATTAAAAATACCCACAGATAATTGAAACAAAAAAATTAGTTGTATCCATATAGTGTTAACTGATAAATACCAAATATGCATATCATTAAGAGTAAAATGATACTGTCATGTAATAAAATATAAAGCGATCTATATATATCTAACATTCAAACTAGTTATATATATATATATATATATATATATATATATATATATAT